>PJEM01013862.1:0-38369 GCA_004023845.1 Helogale parvula
GGGGGGCACTTGTGGGGAGAAGCACTGGGTGTTATATGGAAACCAATTTGGCAATAAACTATTAAAAAATAAAAATAATAATAAACAGCTCAATGTTTCAAACACTGTAACTATGATTCCCATTTTATAGAGGAGAAAAACCAAAGCACAATGGCTAAGAGAGCTTGCTTGAGGTTCCACACTAGCCAGCGTGCAAGTCCAGGCCACATTCCTGTCACTGTGCCGTCTGTCTGTCAACAGCACCTTCTCGGCAGCAGTGCTGGTAGCGGCAAAGTGCTCGAGGTACACAAGTAAATTCGCAAAAGGTAGAAGCCGCAGACGGTGCGCTGCTGGCCCGCTGGCACAACGTGCCCAGAGTCGGGAAACCAGAAAGAGGCAGGGTGCATGTCCCCCCAGCCCCCTGACCCCAAAGCCCATGCTTGTGCTGAGACATCAGCAGGTCCCAAACCTGGCCAAGCTCTGAAACCTGGGGGAATTTCAAAAACTACCAGTGCCTGGGTCTTGGGTAACGGATGAGAACATTTGCAGATAGGTCCAAACACCTGTATTTTCAAAGAGCAATTTAGGTGAGGCAGTCTCCCAGACCAACTTAGAGGAAACTCTAGGGACCATTCCTGGCCCATCATCTGCTAGTGAGCCCCTCCACTGCCCCCTGAGGCTGGATGACAGCACCATCACCCTACCTGCTAAGGGGTCTGGCCCTGGGCTCCCACTTCATGCTAAAACGTCACCAGTTAGGTGATGTGGCAGGACCTTTCATTTCCATCTCCAGCCCCAGCTGAGACCCCAGCCCAGAGCCATGGCAACCCTCCATACGTCAGCCATGAAAAGGTCCAGGCTGATGGTCTCACAAAGGTGTTTGGAAGTTTCTTTCTGCAGAAGCACAGCCTGCAAGTGCCCACCAGTATCCAGTGTTTTGTTTTTCCCTGAACGCTCCCCGCAGCCCCCAATTAAAGACGCTGGCCCCCTAATGACAAGAGTGAGCACACCGTCCCGGTAAGACTTCTCTCTGGGAATTTTCCTATTAGAATGTGTTATGAACAGAACTGTGCCCCCCCAGATCCTATGTTGGAGTCTTACCCCCCAGCACCTCAGAATGTGGCCTTATGTGGAAATGGCATCATTGCAGATGCAGTAAGTTAAACAAACTGGAGAAGGGCGAACCCTTATTCAAACCCACTGGGTGTCCTCACAAAAGGGAAAATTGTGGGCATGGAGACTCACACAGGGACAATGCCATGTGAAGATGAAGTAAGATCCAGGACATATGTTCACAGGCAAAGGAATTCCAAAGGCTTCTGGAGAACAAGCACAGGCTGCGAGGGGACAGGTTCTCCCTCGCAGAGCTCAGAAGGAGCAAAAGCCAACATGTTGATCTCAGACTTCAGCCTCCAGAGCTGGGAGACAATAGATGGTGTTGGTCTGAGCCACCCTGTCTGTCATGCTTTGTTACGTCAGACCCAGGACACTCATGTGGAGCAGTCATGAGAACCTCCTGCATCTGGGGAAGGAACCGAAAGAATGGCCTCCCAGGCCACCAGCTCTTCTGCTCCTGCAACCACGACAAAACTCACCTCACACAGGTAAGAATGAAGTCAGGGAGAATGCTAGCAGGAAACAAAGAGGATCTGGATGGCAACAGAACCCCGTTTCTAGGCTCCACAACCCCAGGGACAAGCTGAAAACTCCTCCTTGGACTCCGTGTTCTCCATGCAGATGCCCTTTCTGATCACATTGCCGTGAGCAGGATTCTTTGGGTTGCAGATGAAAGAAACCTGATTATGGCACATGCTTTCCAGAATAAGTGAGACTTTGGCCAGTGTCAGACCCTTAAAAGCCCAGGTCATGATCACAGACCCAAATCCTAAAAGGAAAACTCAACTCTGAAGGCCTTCACTGCACGCCTTCACCTGTCTCCACCTTGTTTCCAGGCCAGAGCATGACACCAGGGTTTCTCACTGGCTGTTGCTGGCAGCTTCCTTCCCAATGGTCACTTTCACTTCTTCCTGTGGGAGAGCCCTCCACAGCCACATGCACAGAAGGTAGGGAGGATTTCTCTCCTTGGAAGCTGAAATGTGGTTGGTCTGAGCTGTCCTTTCCCTTGTCAAGGACGGCTTAGGCACTAAGGGGTGGCTGGTAGAGTTGAAGGAATCATCATTTTCTGCTGATTTAAGAAAAGACAGAATCAAGGGGCACCTGGGTGGCTCAGTCAGTTAAGCATCTGGCTTTGGCTCAGGTCATGATCTCACGGTTCATGGGTTCAAGCCTCGCGCAGGGCTCTGTGCTGACAGCTAGCTCAGAGCCTGAAGACTGTTTCAGATTCTGTATCTCCCTCTCTCTCTGACCCTCCCCTGCCCATGCTGTCTCTCTCTGTCTCCCAAAAATAAATAAAAAACATAAAAAATTAAAAAAAAAGAAAAGGCAGAATCAAGGGGCACCTGGGTGGCTCAGTTGGTTGAATGTCTGACTCTTGATTTGGGCTCAGGTCATGGTCTCATGGTTCATGAGATTGAGCCCTGTGTCAGTTCCATGCTGTCAGCACAGAGCCTGCTCAGGATTCTATCTTCTCTCCCTCTTCCCCTCTCTCCTCCTCTCTCTCTCTTTCTCTCTCTCTCTCTCTCTCTCTCTCTCTCTCTCTCTCTCTCTCTCTCTCTCTCTGTCTCCCTCTTCCTTTGTCTCCCTCTCTCAATAAAAGAGAGGATCATGGACTGGGGGACCCATGTTTGCCTGTGAGGCCTAGAATCCCTGCATCTATTCTCTACCCCTGGAAGAAAACATGCCTGTGGTACATCAGATGGCAGAGTGGGAGATGAGAAGCTTCTGGTCTTTAATGTCACCATGACGCTGAAGTGGCAGACTCTGGACCCACCTCACCCCTGACTTGTTGTTTTGTGGGATAACAAACATCTTATTGCTTACTTGCTTTCCTGGTTAGATCCTCTGTTACTTGCAGTTAAAGGCATCCTGAGTTTCATGCCTCCCCAAGCAAAGATGCAAAAAGGAATGATTGGTCACCCAGGGCAATGCTTATGGATGGGCTGCTGTCCGTGGTCCTGATCTTGCTTGGGTTCAGAGAGGGCGTTCGGAATGCATGTACGTAAGGAAAGATGATGTGAGGAGTCAAGACACTGTATATACCAAGCTGATGCATTGGCATCTGCCCTGAGAGCTTCCAAGATCAAGCCAGGAAGTGCCCTGCCTCAGGGAGACAGGGCTCTTGAATAAAGGGCCCATTACTCAACACTGCACCTGGTAATTGTGTTTATGAGATTCCTTTAGCAAAATGAGAGAAGGGGAACTGACATATTGCCAAAGGAAGGGGACTTACACTTGGTGTTCTCTCTCTTTTAAATACACTAGGACCTAACTTACAAGCCTGAAAGTCACAGTGAGCTTCTTCAGAACTGTGGGGATGTCCCTGCTGTCTGTTATATGCAGGCTGTGTGGTGCATCGAATGATGCTTCTACACGGGGAGACTTGGGAGGGAAGAAGAGGGCAGGTGAGCCACAGCCACACTTCCACCACAGGTGCCATGTTAGACAGGAGTAAGAAGCAGTGGAAACTTGGAAACCAGAACTCTTTATCCAAATGAGATCCAAAGTTATCTAAAGAGACTGTTGATAAGGTTTTAGGATGCCAACATATACACTACTTTTCTTCCTACATAGTTTCCTAGAGCTGCTTTAGCAAAGTACCACAAACGTAGATGGCATGAAACAATACAAATGTGTTCACTTACACTTCTGGAGGCCAGAAGACCAAGATCAAGCTGAGAAGACTTACAGTCTTCCAGGCGCTCTGAGAAAGAATCCATTCCATAACTGTCCCCAGTATTCTGATAATTTGCCATCAGTTGTGGGCATTCTTTGGCTTATAAGTGCATCATCCTCATCTCTGCCCCATCTCCACATGGCATTCTCCCTGTGTGCCTGTCTGTGTCCGCTTTTCCCCTTTTTATAAGAACATCTGTCATGTTGGATTAGGACCCATTTCTAATGACCCCATTGCAACTTAACTACATCTACAGACTCTGTTCCCAAGTAAGGTCACATTCAGGGGTATAGATGTGGATGAAGCTCTGACATATTTTTTAGGGGACACTAATCTATTGATAATACCTCCTTAGTTCTGAATGGATGGTTTGAGAGGAAAATATATGTGTCAGAAAGATAAAGACCAAAGCAGAAGGCTTTAGTTACTTGTAAAACTGACCGAGAATGTGTAATGTCAGTAAACAACCACACTGAGCTCCCCAGATTGAATATGTCCCTCTCAAAAGCTCCAGGGGAACTCAACATTTGGTGAAATGTAACTCAACAAACCCCCTTCGTGGGCAGGCACATGCAGAAGCAAAGACAAGAAGCTGAGCTTGCTCCCAGAGTTTACCCATCAGAGAATTCCCTCCTGCTTTGAACTAGGATAAGTTCTATGGATATAGTTATATGATTCAAAATAAGTGCAAAATAAAATACACCATAATATATACTAGTAGACTGTTTGATGAGTCTAGACTGGGTGATGGAAATAGATAAATATTCCAAAAATCTGAAATCTCAAGGTTTGGGCCATGCCTCATCCCAGTTGGCATGGATGCCTGCCTACTCCTGCCGCTGACTTAAGCAGGTCCTCAAAAAAGATTTGTTAAATAGACATCAAATGAATGTGTGTGAAATGGGGGGTAGTCTGATAGGGTAATTAAATGCTTCTTTTCAAACCTAAGAGAGGGGGTCACAGAACAAATCAGCCTGCTGGTGCCTTGGTCTTGGCCCTCCGGCCTGTGGGACCGTGGGTGGGGAACAAATGTCTACTATTTATGCTCCCAGCTGGTGGCACTTGCTGTGGGGGGACCTCATATGCGGATGCAGGGGGGGCTTACAGAGCACCAAAGAGTCTCCGAAGAGGGACCACACCCAAAGTGAGCACACCCACAGAGTCAGAAAGCTGTGAGCTCGGGGTTCCGACAGAGAGGCAGAGGAGAGGGGATGCGAGAGGGATCCAATGCCAAGCCCTCACCTGCACCCATGTGCCCGCAGCCCCGTGTAGTATGGTCTGGCTTGGCTTCCTGTTGGCCTAGGGAATTTGGAGTCATGAGTCAGGGCCCCTAAACCAGCTCCAGTGTTTGCATTTCGACCATCACCTGATGATCAGAGGTGAATGTGGGCAGATCACTCAAGTCAGGTCCCAGAGGGAGGTCCGCGATAAAATCCCCATGTCCCAAATTGAATGAATGACCTTCCAGAGGACGGGGCAAGAAGGCAACAGAACAGAAATCACCTGTCAATTGTTTGGAGAGCTGGGAGTGGGGGGCTTACCGTGTCGATTCCAAAATACCGTTTGTGACACAAAATACCACTTGAGACATTGTTTTCAACCCCATCAAAGAGGCGGGGTTCGGGAGGACCCAGGAGGGAGGCAGAGGGAAGAGGATTTGTGTGGCGGAACCAGGCTGTTTTCACACATCGTGTTTCTGATTACAAAGCAGCAGACAAATTCTTCAGAGAACTTGGAAAAGACGGTGAGGATCGGCGATGGAGGTAAGATTTCTCACTAACCCGCTGAAGACGGCGGCGTGTTTGGGTGCGATCCGCGGTCTAGACAGCCCGTGCACCTTCCCGTCACTGAGAATCGCGTTGTGAGAAAGCATCTGTCTGGTGATGAAGATAATCCCTCCACACACGGGCTCTGCCTCTCCACAGCAGCCAGTGCGCGTGGAGCCACAGCGAATGCCTCCTCTGTTTATGGGAACGGGGTTTCTCTGCTCTTTCCCTGGTTTAAGCAAGAAAGCTGCTGGCATATTGGTGGCTGGACCGTCACGTGCACCTCTGATCCGTCCAGCAGACCCGGTCCCAGGGTGGGGTCGCTGAGGGGTGGACTCTGTCGGGCACCTCACTCACAGGGTCAGAGCACTGATCATTCAGCAGGAACAGCTCGCGGACTTGCCGTGAGCAACACAAGGCAGGTCCATCCCACTGAAACACAGGGCCCTCGTTTCTGAAATTAGAGCAAGTGAAGCCAATTTTGCTGAGGAATTATCACAATAGCTTCTGAAATAATCATTTCTATCTGTGAATGGAATAAAGAGCCAGACTTAGCAATGTCATCACAATGCCTCCAACAAGGGCAGTGTGACCTTCCATGGTCATATGCAGGGTTCTGTCCAGAGTCTACTTCTCAGGAGTCCCCACTACATCCTCTGTCTCAGGGCCCATCAGCTCCCACATGGACACAGCTCTGGGTGTGGGACCCCCTCTGCCTCTCTCTTCAGCATCTCTCCAAGTGGGATCCAAGATAAGAGAGTATGTTTTCTCTTTGCACTTGTTAATTTCTTCATCAGAAGACTGACTTATTTTTGTTCTCCAAATGTAAATGGACATGGCTTCTGAGTGAAATCAGAAGAATGAAGGTGTTTCCGGGCTCTATTGGCCTGGAATCCAGCTGCAGTGACTAGTATGCAGGGTGTCTAATTTCTCCCTTTGTCTTCGTCCCTTTGGCTCTGCACACAGTGGGCGCACCCATTGCCATGGACAGAAACACTCGGTGTTTGTGTTTCTGAGCCAACAGTCATGACCTGCTTAGGAAGCGGAGAGTTGCCGCCAGGGCCTAAAGAGGCTGGGGACACAGCGGGCTCTGCTTGTCGGGGCCTCCAGGTGTGATTTCCAGGTTAGCCGTTGCTCCGAAAAGCAGGTTCCCCTACAGAGTAACCGCTTGTCACTGGGAGGAAAGGTGGCCACCGATGGGTGCACGGAGAACCCTCCAAGCAGCTACGACCCCCACGTGGTCATCATCCACATGGCAGCTCACACCTGCATCTTGGACCAGCGTCACAGTGGCCTTACACACCATGACCTTGGTGTCCATCTGCATCCCAACCTTGCTGCTGTGGGACCTTGAGTTGTCACTTGACCTTGTGAATCCACAGGCAATGTGGATGTCTAGACCTTCCCTTCAGGGACAAAAGAGAGAAAACACACAAAGCGTTCCAAATCATGCCACAGAGCAGTTCTTACTAGACATGCACTGCCCTAGCCATCACCTCTCTTGCCTCTGTCCTGTCTACCTGCCCTGCCAGGGTCCCCTCCTCCTGCTGGCAAAGGAGTCAGCCCACCGAAGGTTTACTCCTCGCCTGGCTCCGGTGTGGGGGAAGGTACAGGGCAATGGGGAGGAGCTTCATGTGGAGCCAGACATTGCCTGCCTGCTGTTCTGGGGCACGAACACAGCCCACGACATCTCCACAGCACAAGGGGCTCGTAGAGAGTGGGTGGTAGCCCCCCCACACCCTGCTGCACCCTCAGCTCACAGAGCCTCCCTCTGACAGAACCACTTCTCTCTCCCAGGTGTCCCTCCCAAGCAGCCGCAGATACTCAGGGCTGGCCCTCCCCTGAGTGTGATTGAAAGGCAGGCCGGGGGAAATGATGCAGGGACCACGGCTCAGATGTAGGCAGATCTCACACTCCCCCCCGCCCCCACCAAGATGGGCCCAGAAGTGTCCTGAGGCTCAGAGCTGCATTGTGTCTCTTTTTCCCCTCTTCCTTCCCTCCCAGCCTCCCTTCCTTCCTTTTTCTTTCCTCCCTCTCTTACCTTTGTCCTTCATCTTTTGTTCCTCAAGGTATAGTTTACGTAGAGTGAAGTTGAAATGCAAAGGTTCTGAATCTTGTCAAATGCACATACCATGAAAACACCACCCCCATCAAGATACAGAACATTCCCAGCACCCCCGAAAGTTCCCACATTCTCCTTCCACCAAGACCGCCTCACCACCCCACTCCCCAGGCAGCCGCTGCTCTGCTTTCTGCCCCCACAAATCAGTTTTCCCTCTGCAAGAATTTCCTGTGAATGGGACCACACGCAATGCAGTCTTCTAGGCTGGCTTCTCCAGCTCACCATGATTTCACAATTCACTCCCATCATGTGAGTCGTTGGCTGTTCTTTTAGGGCTGGGGAATATCCTACGCGTGCGTGTATCTCCATCGTGTGCACCATCTGCTTGTCCCCTCGCCTGCGTCGTGGGCATTTGGGTTCTCCCCATTTGAGGCAACTGTGAGTACGGTTGCTGGGAACATTCCCATGAACCTTTGGGTGGATGCACGTTTCATTCTCCTGCGTAAATGCCTCATTGTGGGGCTGCTGGACTGTAGGCAAGACGCACGTGGACTTCATAAAACCTGCCCAGTGGATTTCTGCAGTTGCGGCGCATTCCACCCTGCTCCCGGCAGCGTCTCAGGGTTTCCACACTCCCTATGAGGCACCAACAAGCCCCAGTGGTGGGGATACTGGGAATTGTGTGGATCTGGTAAGCGCTGGCATGCCCCATCAGGGTCCTGTTGTCTTAAAGACCCGTGGGAGTAGGGAAGAAACTAACAGAACACAACCATATCCATGTGCCTTCAGATTCTTACTGTAAGGCGAGCCAACAATGTGGGGCTCCCTTTCTGTCAGCTTCCATTTAGGATTCAGTCCATCTTCCAGTCAAGACTAATTAAAGCTCATGGCCATAGACATGTCTTCCTCTGAGAAGGTGTCAGGAATGAAACCGGTGCTCAGGGGCTGAGATCTCAAATGGGATTCACCCTTCCCCATTCCTCTCTGCCTGCCTCATTGCAGCCCAGCCCGGCCCAGAGGATGGGCCAGGGTCTTACTGACCGGCCTGAACTGGCCCCATCACATGCTGACCAGGTGACCTTGGGCAAGTCACTTGAGCTGTTTGTGCCTTTGTTTCCCTGGCTGTGAATTAAGGATGATAGAAGTGCCCTCTCATGGGATGTTAGGACAAATCAGAGAGAGAAAGAGCAAATGCCCAATGAGTAGAAAGGCACTTGGCTCATAGGAGAAAGATGTTGGCCATGAGGCAGGGACCAAAGTGAAGATGACAGTGACAGCATCACTTGTACTTTCTGCCTGGATTACAGCCAGTGTCAGTCTCTCTACCCCCAGCCCTGGTCCTGATGATGGCTGAGGCCTCAACCAGGTAGTGTTTTTATGACACAAGACCGATCATGACATCCCCTTCATAAAGTCCAACAGTGGCCCCCACAATCTTAAGGATGAAGTCTGAACACAGTGGCATGGCCCTCAGTGATCTGATACGTGCACTCTCCTGGCTCACTGCCCCAGCAAATTCACACAAGCCCTGTGGTCTAGCCACACAGCCACGGGCTCCTCCCCCCAGTACATGTATAAATGTCCCTCACTCCGCTCAGGTGCTCCTCCCCTGTGTCCGCCTGGCTAATCAACTATTCTCCTTTCAAGGCTAAGTCCTCACCAAGATGCCTTTTCTGACTTTCTCACATTGAGTTGCTTGCCTCTCTGGGATGCATTAAACATTGCAAAATGTGTTGTTCATACTTCCGGTTTGGCACTTTGTGCATTGCTGTGATCTCTTGAGTAGCAATGGCTGTTCCTGAGCAGGGAAGTGTCTGATCCTCTCCATTTCTACCAAGCACACAGAATAGGTTCAGTAATTGTTGCTGAATGAGTGAGTGGATGGGTGGGTAGGTGAACAGATAAGGGGAGGATGGGTAGATGGAGGGGTGGTTGAGATGGATGGAATAGTGGGTGGGTAAGTAGATGGATGGGGTGGGTGGACAGATAGACAGCAAAGTGAATGGGTAGATAGATGGGTTGGAGGATGGAAAGGTGGATGGATAGGAGGGCAAGTGGATGGGTAGATAAATGGATGGGAATGGACAGATGGAGGGGCAGGTGGATAGATAGAGGAATGGGTGGTACACGAATGGGTGAGTGGGTAAGAGGGTTAGTTAATGGATGGATGGATGGATGGATGGATGGATAGATGGATGAATGAATAGGTGGATGGATGGATGAATAAGATGGTGGGTAGGTGGGTGGATAAATGGATGGGCAGGGGTAGATGGATGATCAGAGGGAACTGGTCAGACTAAACTGAATCTGAGTGCATGTGCCACAGAGGACATGGTGACATCCTCCTTGTACATTCTCCTTGATATGGTCCCTCTTGAATGGGATTCCACAAATATACAGAGGTCTCAGCCAAGTCATTCTTTGAAATGGTCAGACAGGAACAGAAGGATGATGAGCCTTCTGCTTCATCCCCTTCATGTGCAAATCCATCCTGACCTCTACCATTAGGCTAGCCTCCCCTAAACACCTCTTCTCATTTGGCCCCTTTCCAACAACCCTGTTTCCCCACTTCACTCACCACTGCTTTCACCATGACTTCTAGAACCCCTGGAAAAAATGCTTTAAGACTGAAACTGTCGGCTGCAGAACATTAGGAGACCATGCTGACAGAGGACCCATCTCCCTGGAGTCAGCTGATGGACTCACAGCAACAACAAAAACAAAACTAGAAACAGCAGCAGATGTGTACTGAGCGCTGGTCATATGGCAGACACCTCGCTAAGGACTTCACACTCACCCCCGACACTGATGAGGAACAGCCTCCAAACTGCATGTTTTTTATTAGAAACTTTTGGCAAGGGGATGACTCAACCTTTAGGTCAATTAAATCTTATGACTATTGATCCTGAGAGTGCCATGGTCTGACCATGAAGAAGGTCATCAAAGGCTCTTCTCTCCTTAACCAAGGTGAATCCTGAGATGTCTCTCAGCTGGGAGCCCCTCACCACCCTAGAGAAGAAACCAGATACAACTCACCATGCTGGAAGGAGGAGGGGGCAGGAACATTCTTAACAAAGGACAGGAACTCCTGTCTTCTTATTTGGACCTGTGCCATGGTGTCTGTGGTCAACTTACTGTGCCTGATTAGCAAACCCCTCAACCGCCCTGCCTTGGGCTCATGGGGAGCCAAGCAGAGCAATGTGGGAATTAGTGCAGCTTGTCCCAAAAGCCAAATTTATGATTAGGGGATTAGCAGGGAGTAGAGCCCATCTGTGGCCTCCCTTGTGGCAGAGCCAAGAGCTCTGTGGCCTTGAAAACAGGCCAGAGCAATAGCCCAAAGCCTGGCTCCATGTTCTGAGCTGCTGGGATGCCATGCCCACCAGGGAATAACTAACACCCACGGGGCAGAGCTCTCTCCCCAGACCAAACAGCAGACAAGCATGCTCTGGGATCTCCCTTCTCTGGAAACCCAGCTGTGACACCTGGCAGACTCCCTCCTTGACTGAACTTCAGTTAGTCTTCTCTGAACCCTTTTCTCCTCTAGGCCTTGACCTTGGCCTGCCTTTAGCAAGAATCCTGCTAAGTCTGTTTAGCAAGAAACCATGCCCGCCTCGAACCTTGACACCTAAGTCCATGGCCTGTTGTTAGCAAGAATCCACGTGGACCAGTTTAGCAAGAAACCCCTCCTGACAACCCCTCTTCACAGTTTTCCATCCACAACCCCTCCCACTGCTCCTTGACTGAAGACCCCACTTCCCCCTGCTGTACTCAGCGTTGAACCCAATCTCTTCGCTGGTGCAGCAGTCTCAGATAAAGTCTTTTTTTTCCATTTTAACAAGGGTCAGAACAATTTTTTCACACCCCCATTTCCCTCCATTTACTACCCTATCTCTTGGCAAACTTCATAGCAAAATGCACACGCCCTCTCTACCCCTCTGCCTAGCGTCTCTGGGACTCATTGCAACTGTGCTTCTGTCCCCACTGTCCTGCTGAGCTGGCTTTTGCCTGAGTCACCATGGACTCTGTGTCCATGGGATGCTTCACTCAGCAGCACTGAACATGGTGTTCTACCCATGTCTTTCGGCATTACATTGTCTCAAACCTGAGCCCTCTCCCTGTCTGTGTCCTTCCTCTGTCTCTGTGGCCGCTCCACCTGAGTCTCTCAAGCGTGTTGTTGACTGTTCCCTTGAATTCTAAGCATTTGACTCCCCAGAGCTAGTGCAGCCTCTTTTTACTCTTTTCCCTCTTGCCCTGGGAGACCTCAGACAGTCCCATGGCTTTAAATACCACAGATGTGCTAATGACTCCCAGCGTTTATCTCCTGACTTGCCCCTGCAGCTCAAGACATACATTTAACTGACAACTCAATATTTGCATCGGAATGTCTGATAGATCTCCAACTTCGTAGCCTAAAACAGAACTATTCAGTTCCACCTCACCCCAAACACATACAAAGAAAACCAAAAACAAACCAAAACAGAAATTATTATCGCTCCAGCCTTCTCCATTCAATCTTTTATTCATTCAGCAAATATCTACTAAGCACCTCCTATGCGTAGGCACTGTTCTATGTGCTTAGGACACTTCACTTAATAAACAACAATAATTCCTTCTAAAAAATGGCAGCACCACACACGCACCCAGCTCCTCAAGCCAGAGGCCTGGGAACCACCCTCACTTTTTTTCTTTCTCTACATCAGGGATTTTTACCCGTGGGACCCCCCACCCCAGGGGACATTAGGCAAGGTCTAGAGACAGTTTGGTAATCATACTGGAAAGGGCTGCTTCTGGTCTGCTATGTAGAAGTCAGGGATGCTGCTGAAACCCTATAGTACACAAGATAGTCCCTCACACACAACATAGAATGACCAGATCAAAATATAGTGCCGAGTTTGAGAAGCCCAGTCCGTCAACATGCATCATTTTCTTTGCTCCTGACATAAACCCGGATCTCACAGCTGCTCTCCGTATCCATGCCAGCAAACCAAGCACAGGCTGCCACTCGCTCTCATATAGTTGTTGTGTCAGGCCATTTGGACACTGAACTTTCTTTCTTTTTCACTAGGCCTTACCTCCTGTCATAAGGGGTTATATTTTCCTTTTCTGTGCCCCAGGCAACTATCAAAGGACTTGATGCTGATTCATGTGTCTTATGATAGACATCATCATTATTATCATCATTGTCACTACCAACATTATCCCCGTCTTCGTCACCATCATTATCATCACCATCACATCAGCATTACTGTCCTTACCATAATGATCATCACCATCACCATCATCACCATCATCTCCATCACCATTATCACAACCATCATCATCATCACCATCATCATTACCATCGCCATCGTAATCATCATCCCCATCATCTCCATCCCCATCATCATCACCATCATCATCACCATCATCTCCATCCCCATCATCTCCATCCCCATCATCAGCACCATCACCATCATCACCATCATCTCCATCCCCATCATCTCCATCCCCATCATCAGCACCATCACCATCATCACCATCATCTCCATCCCCATCATCTCCATCACCATCATCTCCATCCCCATCATCTCCATCACCATCATCACAACCATCAGCATCATCACCATCATATCATTACCATCATCCTCATAAGCATCATCACCATCACCACTATTATCATCACCATCATCAGCACCATCACCATCACAACCATCAGCATTATCACCGTCACCACCACCATCATCATCACCACCATGATCGTTACCATTTTCACCATCATTATCATCAATCATCATCACCACCACAGTTCACTGATTATTAATCCTATTTGAGGCTTTTTTCTGGGTCTTGACACACATCATTTCCTATAATTCACCCACACCTCTCTGATTATTGCACTAATCTTACAATGTCTCGTTAGCGAGAGATTAGCTGCTTAAATTATCCAGGGTGCCTGGCTCTGTCAAATTACACCTTTGTCACTAGGGGTAAGTTAGTTAACCTCACTGTTGCTCAGTTTCCTCCCCTGTAAAATGGAGCAAACAATAGGGTTCACTTCATAGTTATTATAAGAATCCCAAGAAATGGTCCATGGGAAGCCATTACCTTGGTTCTTGGTGAGCAGTGAGTTCTCAAAAAAATGTTAACTAGTTCATCAGCTCACTTAAAATAACGAAGGAAACTGAGGCTTTATGGAGTTAAGTACTTTCCTGAAGCCATAAGGCAAGTGGCCAGCCTGTAACACACCGTCACCCAAGGCTGCCTCCTGCTGGGAAAATGAAGGAACAAGTGGGCACCAAAGTGACCACCAGCTTCTTTGTTCCAGAGTGGCAGGAGATTTCCTTTCTTGATTTCTATAAATGTTCTAAAAACAGCAAAAGCCTTGAATTAGGCTCTATTGTTTTTATAGCTTTGACTTTTCAGAAATCCCTCTGCTCTCCTCCCTGAGCCTGCTGTCACCACTTTAGAGGAGCAGCAGGACAGGGGTCCTCCTCTGCCCTCTTCGTCCTCCCAGATGCCGTCTAACTCATCCCCTCCCGCTACGGTGCTGTCCTCCATTCACCTGCTCTTACGCCCCAGGTCTCTGAGCCCAGCCTTCCAAGTGCAGAGACTGAAAGGCCATGGTATATCCATGACATTTGCTCCACCGTAAATTAGCTTGTCTGCAGGGCTGGAAAAATTACTCTGAAAGTTGCCTAAAGTTCATTTCTGATTACAGGATAGAAGCAGATATTGTTAAGGGCCTTTGGCAGCTGAGAAAGAGAAAGAGCCATTACCTCTGAGCATGGAGGGGGTGTCTCAGCCCCAAGAGGAAGGGCCTAGCAATGCGTACTTGGCCTAGGGTAGGGAGACACGGCTCACTAGGGCCTGCCTCTGAGGCATGCTCAGCTCTTTCCCTCATGGGGGCCCAGAGAGTTGCACTCAGAGCAGAACAGGTGTGGCCCCTTGTTATCTTCTCACCCCTATAAACACGTCCTACTGTGTGCACACAATGTACCATCTCTAGGAAATTCTCTTCCTTCCCTTCTAACACTTACATACCCGGCAACATTGAACTGGGGAGAGTCACTTCCTCCAGGAAGCCTTCCCTGAACGCCATCTATGTACGTGTTTTTACCCACTTCATTCCTTCGCAGGGCTTGCTCTGTCCCACAAGGCGCACCTGTGTCCACCTGATAACATCTCTTTGCTCCTTGGAACATCCCTAAATAACCACAGAAGGACAGGTAAATTATTTGGCACCTTGGTCCCTCCTGATGACCCACAGCCATCCCTAGCCTCCCTGGCAAGCCACCTGAAGGGGACAGCTCTTGTCGGCTGAGCCTTGATTGAAGGAGGACTTTGGCACTGGACCATATTGTCTGAGTTGCGGAGGCAGATAGTGTCTGTCCCCACCCCTGTCCCTGTCCCACCTATCGGGGACCTCAGCCAGAACCAGGAGCCACACTTGCTGTCCCCCTGCTCACCACCCCATGTCCATCCCTACCACCTGCTGGGCCAGCCTCTCACTCCCTGGTCGTCATCCCCATCCAGCGCAGGATTGCGTCAACTCCCACCTGGACTTTCACTAGCCCGGTGGGTCTCTGGATCCATCTTCTTTTTATTTAAGCTTATTTATTTATTTTGAGGGAGAGAGAGAGAATGCACATGAGCAGGGGAAGGACAGAGAGAGAGGGAAAGAGAGAGAAAATCCCAAGCAGAATCTCTGCACTTTCAGCACAGAGCCTGACGTCAGGGCTCGAACCCATGAACAGTGAGATCATGACCTGAGCTGAAACCAGGAGTCGGACACTATATCGACCAAGCCCCCCAGGATCCCTGGGCTTCATCTTCTTAAATTACGTGTCAACATGGCAACACCAGAGCCTGCCAAGCCTGGACACACCACTCCCACTCTCTCCAGGCAGGAGCCTCTCTGCAACACGCTGCCATGGATCAGAGGCTCGTGGCCTGGCGTGAACAACCCCGTCGGCCTCTGGGCTTCAGTGGTGCTTTGCGGCCGAGAACTCAGCTTGTAACTGGAACCTGCTCCAGACATGTTTGCAAAGTCAAATCTCATCTGCAGAGCAGGCTGGGCCCCCACCTGTGGGAGCACAAGACCACCCACACCTCCCCTCCAGCGCCCATGTGATCCTCCTCACAGCCCCTTCTCCATGGATAGAGGATTGTTCTGGAACTCAGACTGTAGCAACCGCAGCCTGAGCAGCTCCCCCCACTCTGTGCAAATCAGCATCGACTTGAAAAGGAACGTGAGGCCTCAGCTACGCTTCGAGCACCAGAGCCCGGTTCGCAGCGCCTGCCTCTCCCTCTGCTAACAGGCCCCCGAGGCAAGCGGCATCCCCAGCCTGGGAGAAGCTGCCTCCCGCCCGTAGAGGCATCTGGGATGTCTCAGCAGACCTGTCGCTTACAAAATACCATATGCCGGGAGGGAAGAAAGATGTGCTTTCTGTCCAGTAGGCATTCAAGGTGATGTCTTATGTGAACAGAAAAAGAGCGGCAATCTAGCCAGAGTGCCGCGGCCAGGACTGCACGCGCTGGCCAACAGCACGGATGCCCCGCAGATGACCACGGGAGGCCCCCGGAGAGGGCGACAGGACACCGAGGGTTCTAGAGCTCCGCGTCTGTGCCAATGGCAGCTTCAGATGGATTGTGTCACATCCTTCACCTGGACTGTCGATGCTCCTTGGAATGCGCATATAGGCCAATGACAGAGGAGAAAGGCCAAGGTCTCTGGGGTTCCCAGGCTGGGTGCAGAACAGAGTCCTGTTTCTGGGAGTGGGATGTCCCACAGCAAGGTGCCGGCTGGTGAGGACAGTCTTCCTGGCTCGCGGATGGCCACCTTCCCACTGCATCCTTTCAAGGTGGGAAGAAAGAGCTCTCTCTCCTAAGGATATGACCCATCTTCATGACCTCACTTTACCTAATTGTCTTCCTATAGACCCTGCCTCCTAAAATAGTCATAGTGGGGCTTGGGGCTTCAACATATGAGTTTGGGAGACACAAGTCAGTCTGTGGCGAGGACCAGCGCATCACCAGGACAGTTCAGCAAGCACAGCTGAGAGCAGAGCCTGAGGGGTGTGGGCCAGGCTGGAGCCCCCCCCCTCCCAGGAAAGGATGGGGGGAGGGGGTCACAGAGCACGATCTATTTCCTAGAAGGAGAGAGAGACAAAGCAGGTAAGAGCCAGGACCCCTGCTTAGGGATGGAGAAAGCAAGCCCTGGGTGATGGAGGCCCAGCCGCTCTGGATGAACCAACTGAGTTGGAGCTTCTGGAAGAGACCGCAGGCCCTGGACGAGCCGAGTGGGGCTCCACCCGGCCACCAAGTAAGATGTGTGATACGCCCCACTCCCATGCCGGCACCTGATGAGGAAATCCTACTCAAATGAACCTGGGGAAGTACAGTTACTTGGGATTGATGCTGTCCTCTGACAAAGGCAGGTCTCAATAGACGAGGCTAAGCCACATGATTAATCCAATTAAGCCAAACGATCAAATGAACCCAAACTGGGACCTGAAAGAAGGAAGCTCAGGTTCGGGCTTTAGGCGAAAGTGCTCCAGGTGGGGGCTCCTGGTGCCAAGGGCACCGGCCCGCAAGGTCACTCAAGGGCGAGCCTACGGCACTGGCGACTTCGTCCCTGGCCTTGGAAATCCCATCCAGCCCTGGCAGCCCCCTGGTGCTGGTGTGATAGGGCCAGAGTGTGTCTGAGAACAGACGTGGAGGATCCCACTGGCATGTCACCTTCTCAACATCTATCAACCATTTCTTACACTAGAATCTTGGCAGTGGGGGTGGGGGGGGTGGATGCAGGGGAATAAGACACAATCCCTTGTGTCCACCTACTTGCAGTGTCCCCAGTGTGTGGACCCAGTTTACTCATAGCACACACTCCACCTGCATTGTTGAGTGAATGAGAGTCCACAAGGAATCAGCATGGGGCGAGGGGCCAGGGGTGCTCGGGACAGAGGGGCGAGCGGTAAATAAAAAGGCCGGAGGCGGGAGGATGCCTGGTGTGTTGCTGGGAGGGTCAGGGGTCCAGTGTGGCTGGACAGAGGCGAGCATGGGTGGACAGGGCTGGGGACACGCAGTCAGACATCATCCAGGCTCACGTGGGGCCACGAGGAAGTGCGGACTGCGGCTCAGCAGGCTGGGCGGGGCCTGAGAATCTGCATTTCTCTCAAGCACTGGGCTCGTCCTGGAGACCACGGTCAAGGACTTGCAGACAGTGGTGAGGAGCTTGGGTTTGTTCTAAGAGCGACAAGAAGAGGAAAGGCAGGTGTTGCAGGTGGAGAAGGCAGGAGGGCGTTACAGGTGGATGACAGGGCCACCTGGAAACTGTGGAAAGCCAGTGGAGGACAGGAGTGGAGGCAGGGCCAGGGGAGATCAGATTTGACAGCCCCTCGTCCCTTCCTGTTGGTGTCTGCCCAGGCTGGCCCAGCAAGAGAGCTCGAGAAAATCCTTCCTTCGGGGCGCGCGGGCAGAGGGGTCCGCCAGCCTGTCCAGCCCACCCACCCTCGTCTGAGGCATCCCTGAGACCCAGGACCCTCTGCTGGGCCCGTCCCTGAGCGTCCTCTGCCCTGTGTGACCAGATGTCCAGCTCGGCTTCCTGTGAGGACAGAATCTGACTCTGAGAATTAAGGTAGTCTACTCTCCCCTCAGCCTTCCTGTTTCCGTTCCTCTTTGGACAGACACAGAAGGGCAGACACGGGGAAGGCTCACGGCGCTGCCCCCTCTCCACTTACGTAATTCACAGAAACCGAGTTGTTTTCTTTGCGGTGCTCCCTTCAGAACAAGTGTCTGGTCTCATGACCGAATACACAATACTATTTTAATGATAATTACAGGCTTTCAGGGACCCAGCAGAGTGCACACTCGCAGAGGTAGGTGCTGTTTAAACACTTTGGGGGGAGGATTGAGGGACCAACGGCCCCCTCCCCCGCCTGCCTTGGGGTAAATCATACCAGGAACTGTTATCGGCTATGGAAGGATCTGGTCGGCCGGAGCCACTCGATTCAAAGCCAGGCCAAGCACAGAGCACCCTGCAGGCCCCGCTGAGCCGGTGTTCTCTGACCTGACAACGGGGACGGACGGTCACCAGCAAGGGTAAGTCCACGCCGATGGGGTGTAGACAGGATGCCCCTTCCCGGCAGCCTCTGGACTGGGCCAAGCAGTGTAACCGGAGCCGAGCCCTCAGGCTCCCTGAGCCTCATCAGGCCTGTTTCCAGATGAGGTTGTGAAGCCCCCTGGGCCACACTCGCAGAACCAGCGAACTTCCAACTGGATAAAGGACAGGGGAGCCGGTCGGAGGGAAATAACAGCTCCCTCACAGGGCGACCTCGAGGGTGAAGACCAGCGTTCCTCACGACACGGTGCCGCACACGGGGGCTCAGGCAACAGACCCGTGTTCTCCCCGGGAGGCTGGAAGTCCAAAGTCAAGGCGTCATGGAGCCACCTTCCCTCCAAGGGTCCGGATGGGGCCCTTCCTGCCTCCTGCAGTTTCTGGGGGTCCCAGCCAGCCGCGGCTCGTAGCTGCCTCACCCCGTCTCTGCCTGTCTTCGCGGGGCCCTTCCCTGAGTCTTCTGTTCTCTGTCTAGCTCATCACATCTGCAAAGGCCGGATCCGCACGTATGGCCACATTCTGAGGTCCCAGTGGACACGGATCTTTGCAGGGTCCCCCATTCCTCTGCCTACAGTCATTTTCTGTAAAGCATTTTGAAACCTGCCTGGTATTTAGCATGAGCTTTGTCATAGTGGACTATTATTACGATTTTTAAAGTAACTACGTAAATATAGGTGGGTTTTGTGATCTCTTTCTTACTCACACAAAACACTGAGTTTTCCTTACTGGAGCTCCACCGCCGTCTGTAGGAATCGATCTATCGGGCTACGGACAGGACATACACAGCAGGCTCACACTTTAGAATGGCTCCCTTGTCCCAAAGGGAACTGGTCCATGACTCCAAGTCCTGCTTCTGGGCGGGCGAGGAGATCTGGCCGCCATGGTGCTGTGGCTAGCTGACCATTCTGGGAGACTCTGAGTCATGATCTCAGCTCACTTAAGAGAACAGACAAAGAGAAGGGGGCTCACCCTAATGCCAGCCTCAGCCTCCCCATCGGTGCCCTCCACACTGAGCTCCCCCCATTGCGTTCACAGATTAAGGAGGTACTAGCTGCCATGTGTGTGCTTAGGGATTTTACGTATATTAGATTCCTTCTTAGGACCGTTATTTCCATCGCTCGCCAACCGCGGACGCACACACCCCAGGCTCCTCACCGCCTCGCATGCAGTGATTCAATATGATTTACCCATAAAAGTGGGAACCAGCGCCCCACCTAATTACGCCTAATTACACTTGGCACACGCTGACGAAAATGCCACCGTGGCTGCGTGTGCAGCTCGGGAGCCCAAAATAACCCAGGCACGTGATGTGAGTGACGGGTGCTTGAGCTTGCGGTGCTCTAAAGGATTCAACCCTATAATTTCGAGAGCCACCAAGTTTTTCCAAATGAGTAAAATTCTGAGGAGCGGAACAGGGAGCCTCCGCTACTGGGGAGCCCAGGAGGGGGAGTTTACGGGGCCCTTCGAACAAACAACTTAGGACGCCTCGCTCGCCGGCGGCAAAAATCCTGTAAGTGCGCGTGTAAATATCAGCCATTCATCTTGGCGGGATGACTGGGGACTAGTTTCTACCGCTGGTGCCAGATGTCAGAAACTCCTGATTAAAGCTGAAAGCCATATAAATGGTTGCCCTTTGGGTCTTTCTGAAATGGAAGATTTTATTTTTCCCCACCTCTCATAAGCAAAATCTAAATAGAGTGCTGTGTGTAAATGAGTGCCCAATAAAGGCGTAAACGGTAAGTCCCGGTTTAAAACGCTGTGAGCACTCAGGAAAGCACAGCCCCACCTGCTCTCAGAGCCGACCGTCCTCTGTGAGCAGAGGACGTCCCCATCCTTTGTTCCAAGGGGGGAGGCATTCCTGGGCAGGACCCGCCCCTGCACCCCTAGGGGCTGAAAGGACACACAGGGGGACACCTCGAGTGCCAGCAACTCGCGGGTCGTAGGAGTCCAATAAATAGTCATTGGTGTCGGCTCGGAAGTACCAGGTGGGTGACAATGCGGCCCGTGTACTGTGGTAGGAGAGTTCTGATTTCCCATCGCTGCTGCCGTCACCGTAGTAACCAACACCCCATGGCCAGCTCTTGGGTCACCCCCAAAACAGCCCTGACCTTTCCCCCCTCTCCTGCTCAATAACCTGCTATAGCTCCCTGTGGACTCTGGCCCCTGGCACCGGCTGTCCCAGCTCCCTTGGACACCGCGGCTAAACACACCTGCTTCTGTGCCTTTTGTCAGCTCCTCCCGCTAGCTGGCCCGCCTTCCACCCCCTTCCCTATTGACTCGCTCACTAGTTCAACTACTATTTCGTCAGCACCAACACTTCCCTTCCTGGGCACACAGGGGCAGCGGGGCGCCCTTCCTAGGTACACAGGGGCAGCGAGGCGCCCTTCCTGGGCACACAGGAGATAGCAGGGCACCCTTCCTGGGCACACAGGGGCAGCAAGGACCTCACAGGAAGCTGGGGGCTCCGTGTTGCTTGTGGACCTGGCTCTCCATCCTCCCTGCTGGTTTCACATCTAAGCTTTTCCTGGACGGACACTGCTCACCTCCTTCTGACCGGTCATACCTGGATCCACACCCCTGCACTCTCCCAGGACGTACCTCCTCATGTCAGGTGGAGTTCCCCCAAAAGGTGAGACACAGCCACACCCCCACCCCCTGCACCCTCTCCCCTTCTCCTGCAAAACTTATCCATTCTGGCCCCTTTCAGTTAAAACTTGGGGGAAAGCTGGCCCGTCTTACAGCGGCTGGATGGGCCACTTCCATGGAAGGATGGGAGACCTCTGGGGTGGACGTAGCAAAGCTGGGCTCTTTGGGGGGCTGTTAATTCCCGTAAGGTGCACAGCTGTGAGTGTGTGTGGGACCCCTCAGGCTGTCAGAGAGGAAGTGAGGGGAACCGAGCAGGACCCGCCGGGGGCTCAGGAGGGACGCATGGCCTTGTTGGGGCTGTGCAGTCAGGTGGCTCCTGCAGCCGGAGCTGAGCTACCAAGGAGGAAGCTGAGAAAAGAAAGGTCCTGGCCCCCTGTCCAAAGAGAAGGCAGTATTTCAAGGAACAGGCAGAGCTAACAGGTCCCAGGGGGTCGAGACGCCAGAGCCCTCCTGTTCCTAGGCAGGCTTAATCCCCATGTAATTTCTCAGTCAGGTAATTGCCTTCGCTACATTTCAGGGATATCCCACACTGCTCCTTTTGGCTCTGGAAGAAGGTAAATTACATTTAATCTGGGTCAAGAGCATATGTTAACTCACATGGAAAAGCCTGAGCTACAACCCAAGAGGCCCAGACCCTGCTCAGAGGAGACTGAGAACCAGCCAATATGGGCAGAAATCGGTTTGAGGGGTCCCGGATGCCAACGTGGCTGCCAGGCCCCATTCCCCCCAGAAGGGAAAGCAGAGAGAGCCTTACGGAACCCCATGGGGGTGACCTAGAGGGGTCCTGCCAGGTCTCAGAGGTGGGAAGTTCTGGCACATGAGAGAAGGTCCTCAGACCCTGTCTGTAACTTTAGTACATACTGGGGAGCACCTGCCGGTGTCCGGCTCCTAGCTCACACCTGGGGAGCACCTGCCGGTGTCTGGCTCCTAGCTCACACCTGGGGAGCACCTGCCCGTGTCCGGCTCCTAGCTCACACCTGGGGAGCACCTGCCCACGTCTGGCTCCTAGCTCACACCTGGGGAGCACCTGCACTGTGTAGCCTCCACACCCTCTCATATCATCAGCCTCCGGCCATGTAGTTGTTTTCACATCTGCTCCTAAAAGCCCAGTCCCTTCTTGGTCTGCAGTGGGGGAGGGACGTGACCTTTAATGTGGCCCTTGCTCTGTGCACTGCCTGTGGACACGTTCTGTCTGAGCGCAGATTCCTGTCCTTATGAAACCCCAGACACAACTCTCTGCTGAGCAAGCTGCTGCACAGAGTGACTCCACTCAGGACGTTTTAGAAGGATTCCGCACCTTCTGGTCAGATTTTATTCTAAATGTAACTCAGCACAGCATGTCCATGCCCCTTGCCAAGACCTTCAAATGGCAATGATGTTGAAGAAACAAGTGTTCTCTTCATCTGTCTGAACTGCAGGGACCGCATGACGCCTTCTGATCTGACTTTGCATCTCGGAGCTCCAGCCCAGCCTCCCGACGCGTGGCCATGCCCTGGGACGCAGGGCAGAGGGGACAGGTTGAAAACACCATGCATGGTTAGGATCAAGGGCTGTTCACACCCCAGCTCTGCCACTTTCTGGCTCTGGGACTGGGGACGTTACTGTGGTTTGCCGACGCTGGGCCTCTCCACCCAGATGTCGCTGGTTGAGGGTGTGACATGGGATCATGTCTGGGGTCCGGTCCGGTGCCTTCCACGCGCCATCACAGAGCGGCCGCGGCCCCTGACCTCTGGGATCAAACAATGTGATGGAAGGAGGGGTGTGTAAGCCCGAGGGTTGCAACTCCCAGGAGGAAATCAAGGCCCCAGTGTGGCCACTCGCTAAATGTGTGCCCTCGGGCCGGACGCACAACTGTGTGGACTTTACAGACTCACTCTGAGGATTACTTGATATAATGAATATAAAATGCTTCCCTAAGCTCCTGGTTTATGATACAGTCTTGATAAATACCAACTATTAGGAATAATGAGCAGCATTTATAGAGACATTATGCGTCAGACGCCGCTCTGAACATGTTACATCTGTTAACTGCTTGGATCCCGTACCTTCCCCAGGAGGTGGGATGCGCTTTCAAAGGGAATAAACCGAGCACAGAGACACGACTTCTTTTCCCAGAGTCACACAGCTCAGGGACCTGGCTCCAAAGTCGGCCTCCTGGCTGCCGGCTGCCTTTGCCTCCCTGGGGCTGGGCGCACTCCACAAGCCTGCCCAGTGAGCTCCGCCCGTGCCAACGTCCAGGGATAAGCCTTCGTCTGGCTCGTAGGCTTTTGATCCCGATGTACCGGTAAGAGGGTGGAGGGGTCAGTGAGCCCTCCCTGCTCCTGCCAGTGCCTAGAACAAATCCAAATAAAATGACATGTGCACTATGTTCCATCAGATACAAGAATAAGACATGTGTACAATCCACATGGAAGGTGGGTTTGAGTGGAGAACCTTTTCCACGGGTCTGATGACTGCAGCCCAGCGCGGGGCCTGCCTGATGCCTGTGAGGTGCTGGTGAGTCTGCAAACAAAGGCATTGCAGGGAGGGCAGGGCCCCCGGCGGGCCTCTGAGGTGCCCACCAGCCCAGGGACACCGCAGCAGTCATCACGGTCCTGCTGGACCTCAAGGGGCAAACCTTGATCAAGGAACATCCTCTCTACCAAAGCGAGTGAAAGAACAGAATCAGAACCGTCCCCTTCCCTGCAGCCTTCAAACCGAGTCTGTGCTGATCTCTGAGCTGGTCGCCACCTCACTGCCAACTGTGCGGCAGTGGTGACACACGAAAGCCTCGCGCTGGGGAAAAAGCCTTCACAGGCACGCCTCACACATGTACACGCATGCCGAGATGCTTGCGCACGACCACACCAGTGGTGCAGACTCACATGTCCATACACGTGGCGTGTGTGAACGCGGGCACACACACACACACACGCACTCACGCATGCAGAAGCGAGGAAAGAGGAATCTGTAACAGATTCTCCCTCACAGCCGTCAAAAGAACCCACTCTGTCTGCATCTCCCCCTCGGACCCCAGAACTGAGATGGTGAACCCCTAAGGCTCTGAGCCACGCAGTTGGGGGTCTTCTGTCACGGCCGCCCCAGAGGGGGCTTCCCTGGCCTGCGCTGCCCTGGAAACCATGTGCAGGAAACGGCAGAGGCTTCTCCAGCCTGGGTCCCTGCACGACGGTGCGGGCGGAGGCTCTTGTTGAATCCTTCGCTCTGGGCAAGCAAGAAACAAATTCTGATCAGGTCAAGCCCCCGAGAATTCTGGGGTTTTTGGCGGCAGCTGAGAGCATCACCTAGCGCCGTAGGACTTGGGGAGGACAGGCAGGACACTCAGCCTGGCTGGGGCCTGACACCAGAAGCCAGGACACTGGCGGCTGCGGAGAAGCAGGGTTAATCTGAGCGATGCCCCGCGCCGGCTTCCAGGGCACCCCTCCTGGGGCGTGGAAGTGAGACCCCAGAAATGGGGGAAGCAGCAGGTCAGAGGCAAAGCCAGGACTCCGCCTCCCTGGGCCCCATGGTGTCTGCGGCCTGACCGCAGCTCTGCTGATGTCCTGAGCACACAGCGGCTTTGCAGACCACCCTTCCCAGTCCTGAGCTGGGTGTGCCAGACGGAACGTTCTCACCGGTGGAACGTAGGCATCCTTGCCACCGCTGCACGCAGAAGCCACCAGACACCCTGGGGACTTAGGTTTGTCTCTGAGCTTTGATTCCCTCCAGAGTCTCTGCCCCACCCCATCCTGTCCTGCTCCTGCAGCTGGGCGTCTGCAGCCCACATTCCTGCCCCCCGCCTCACTGCACCTGGGGACTTTGAACATGGAGGTGCCCAGACTTGGGATGATGGGGACCCTCCAGCCAGCCTCACTCCAACCAGTCCTCACCTGGCAATCCGCCAGTCTCCACCCAGCCACACCTGACCCTTCTCCACCTGACCCTCCCCTCCCCCAACCAGCCCTGACCGACATGCATATTTCTCAGTGGCCCCTGCACTCCAGATGCCGCTGGAGCTCTGGGGAGAGAGCCCTGTGGCCAGCGGGGCTGCCAGGATGCAGGAGGCAAGCGAGCCCGGAGCCGGTGGGCTGCCGCGGGAGGCGGTCCGCCGAGAGCCGTGGGAGCCATCAGGGGTGACTTGGTTGGAGCCCAAATCCAGTCAGACCGGACGTCTGGATAGATGTCCGTGCCCGTGACACAGCATATGCCCTCCTGGCCTTGACAGTGGAGCCATGTGAGTGTGAACTGCAGCCGTGAGAGCCCAAGGTTGACCCCAGTGACAAGAGCCTCCCTCGGGAGGACAGCAAGGTGACTTGGCCGCCTCCACCTGCGTTGGCAGTTAGCGCTGTTTCACTGTCTTTCTGGGCTGAAGGGTGACACAGCCCCGCCTCCCTGTCCCCCCCTTCCTCCCGGGGCCACTTGCTGTGTCCACGGCAGCTTCAGCTGCTCATTTGTGTCACTTGTGCATCGACTTCCACCCACCACGTCCCCAACTGTCCCGGGTGGGTGTGCAGCCCTTAATCGTGATGCCCAGCCCTGCCAGCTGACAGAGACCTCGATTTTCCAGTCCAGCTAAGGGAAATCAGTGTCACCTCACCCTGGGACATCTACCACAAAAACTGTCCCGGAAAAAGAGGCACCTGGCCCCCCTCTGATCTGGCAGGACTGCGCAGAGGGCGGGCCGCACTGGGAGAGGCCGGTCAGAGGGAGGGGTCCAGACACGTCCCGCTCAGCTGGCCTCCCGGGGGGGCCTTGCCTGCGATGCTGCAGATCGGTGAGTCCATTCTGGGAGCTGGCCCCTCAGACCTCAGAGATCCCAAGTCCTCCTGGACACCCCCTTCCCTCGCATCCAAGTCCTGACCTTGCACTCTGACCTCACAACTTCGGGAGAAGTCCAGAACCTTCACCCCCACAACTCCACCACCTCTCTGGGCCCTGTGTCCTGGGATGCACAGTGCCCCCTCCAAATTTATGTCCACTGAGACCTCACAATGTGATTTTATTTGGAAATAGGTCATTCCCGATGTAATAGGTTAAGGTGACGTCATACTAGAGAGGGTGGCCCCAAATCCGGTGACCGGTGTCCTCATCAGGCCACACGAAGACACACAGGGAAGCCAGCCATGTGGCCCCAGAGGCAGAGGTTGGAATGATGTGTCTGCAGGCCAGGGACGCCAGGAGCCCTCAGACGCTGGAAGAGGCAGGAAACGCTCCCGCAGAGCCTCCAGGCTAAGCGTGGTCCTGACACTGGGATTCAGGACTTCCGGCCCCGAGACTGTCAGAGGACAAACAGAAGTTTCCAGCTGCCCAGTTTGGGCAAACTTTTCCCAGCAGCCCCAGGAAATGGATACAATCTATCACCTGACCGTGTGGTGGGGAGAATAAACTTTAAAAAGGCAAGTCTTTCCCTTCCCCCCTCTGTCCCAAAACCTTCAGTGCCTTCCTATATTGCTGAATATAAAATATAAAAAATAATACAAATTCTCAACGCCGGCCGCCTCCAGATGCCCGCTTGGCCCCCAAGCCACGTGCCCCCTTTCTCTGCCCTCCCCCACACCCTGTGGCCAGCAAAACAGGAACAGGCCCTTCACCTGCAAGGACATCCCCTCTCTTGTACCCTCCCGGCTAGGGAAAATCTCAGCCATGAAAAATAAACATCAGTATAACAGACACTTGGATCTACACCCAATGGGTGAGTCATGCCCATAGTTTACTGTGTGTGTTTTGGGTCCTTTCCAAAGTTCCTATGTTGTAGATGGAGTTGGAGGGACCTCAGGGTCCTTGCACCCAGCCCTGTGCCCGAGCTGAGGGTTTCCTTCGGCCCTTGCTCGTATTTTCTCCCCCCTTCCCTTTCTTTTTCTCAACCCCTCTCTTCCTTCTGCGTCTCTTTCTCCCTCCATATGTATAAACAAATAGTATATCTATATATAAATACATAAAGCATATGTATAATTGTGTATATAGTATTATTAGAAATACTTTATTTTAAGTTTTTTAGGTATATTTATTTATTTTTGAGAGAGAGAGAGAGTGAGCAGGGGAGGGGCAGAGAGAGAGAGGGAGAGAGAGAATCCCAAGCGGGCTCTGTGCTGTCAGTGCAGAGCCGGATGCAGGGCCCGAACCCAAGAACCATGAGATCATGACCTGAGCCAAAACCAGGAGTTGGATCTTTAACTGACTGAAGCACGCTTACTATATAAGTTTTCATAAATAACATAATGTTATACAAGTCCTTTTGCAACTTGCCTTTTTTAATAGTATAACTTTGAGATCTATCCATGTTGATAAATGGACACAATCGACGCGCTTTAGCTGCGGCATGACACCCCACCGTGGAACGTAGCACCACGCGTTTGTCCTTATTCGTGGGTGTGGCTGTCCACTCCCCTTCACAGCAGCAAACATGGGGCAGCAATATCTGAAACATATTTTGAATATTCTTTTATGTATCTCTGTGCATGTGTGTGAATGTTCCCTCATTATATCCCCAGGCGGCACGTATGGGCTGTAGGAAAGAAGTATTTTCAGTTTTACTTTATGTTATCAAGTCACTGTTCTAAGACTTGTAACAATTTACCCTCCCCAGAGCAGCAAATTCTTTCATGCACTCTGTACTCATTTATTGAACAGATATTTATTGAACACCTACTATGTGCAGACACAACCATGAAAAATCCAAACATCTGTGCTACATGGTGGCCCCTCCCAGGGCACAGGCTCTGGGACCAGACTGTCTGGACGAGCGGCTCACTAACCAGGTGGCCTCGGATGAAGTACGGGGCATCTTTGGGCCTCAGTTTCCTCATCTGTAACAGCTGGTAAAGTTGAAAATACACACGTAGACATAGATACACACCTAGATACAAATATACACTGAAGACGCATAGAGGTGGACACACAGAAAGATACAGACGCGGGTGTAGGTGCAGATACACACACACTCAAACACGCCCCGTATACAGGCAGAAATACACGCACAGATGTAGATATGCACAACCAGAAATGTCCCCTCTAGGGGCACCTGGGCGGCTCAGTCGATTAAGTGTCCGACTTTGGCTCAGGTCATGATCTCGTGGTTCGTGAGTTCAAAGCCCCGCATCGGGCTCAGTACTGACGGCTCAGAGCCTGGAGCTGCTCCAGATTCCGTGTCTCCGTCTCTCTCTGCACCTCCCTTGTTAGTGTTCTGCCTGTATCTCTCTCAAAAATAAATAAACATTAGAAATTAAAAAAAAAATAAATGTCCCCTCTATGCCTCAGGCTCCCCCGACAGTAGCTGCCCCGAGGCTCGACATAAGTGGAACGTGAGATGCTCAGCCCGGTGTCTGGCACCCAGTAATGCTGGTACTGCTGATTGGGATCATGCCTGGGGTCACCTTGCCGCCACCGAGGGCCAGCAGGAGTCCACACAGCACACTGTCGTCTCACTGCGAAGGGAGCTCGCGCTCCGTGGGGAGCCGTGGAGACCCTTGGGGAGAGAGTGTTAGCACTTATTCTAGATTTGGGGGTGATTTTGGAGGGATGTTTGGGGCTTCACTCTGGATCGGATGCTCTCAGGAATGCGGACAGTCCTGTGACGGGGCGTCTAACCCAGGGAGGCGGGAGGTGTCACGGGTGAGCAGGCGCGGTCCCTCACGGCGCCCAGGGTGGGGTGGCTGGTCGTTCTGTGGTTCGGACGTCCTGACTGTGCTTGGACACGGCCCCAGGGTGGCCGTGTGGGACTTGATATGTCATGAAATGTTTCTTGATCAGCAGGAGAAAGAATGCTCTCGTCTTCCTCTCGCCCGTTAGAGGGACTTCTGGTTTAGGTTCCGGTTGGAGAATCTGGTACTTCGTACAGAGGCGAGCCTTGTTTTCCTCGCCCGCCGCCTGCACGTGCCCCTCCCACCAGTCAGGCCCTCCTTGCGGGCTCCACTCTGTGTTTTGCCAACAGTTTTTTCAAGGAGGTGGCTCTCCAACCACCCTCAGTAGGAAACAGGTGGGCCTTCCTTCCTTCCTCCAAAGCCAGAAGATTGCGCACGAGAACTAGAAAGCAGAACTGCCGCGGAGCCCTCCCCCCGCCGGGTCCACGCCACCGCAGGGGCTGGAGGAAAGCTCTGTGCTCATCAGGCCTGTGCAGGTGCCATATGGACGCAGTGAGTGACAGGGGGGCCCACAGTCCACAGGTCACAGTTCAGTCTTGACTCAACAACTGCCCTGGGGTGAACAGTGACCCTCAAATTCACGTCTACTCAGAACCCTTAAATGTGACCTTATCTGGGAAGGGGGTCTTTACAGATGCAATTAAGTTAAGACGGGGTCGTACTAGATGGGTGGGCCCTAGGCCCCATGACTGGCGTCCTTACAGAGGGGACCACATGGAGATACAGAGAAGGTGACCATGTGACGATGGAGGCAGAGGTCCAGGTGACAGGCCTGCACTCCACGGAACACCGAAGGTTGCTTGGAGCCACCGAGCTGGGAGAGAGACCTAGTGCAGATGCTCCCTCAGAGCCCTCCTGGGGAAACCCCCCCCACACACACCTCGATTTGGGACTTCTGGTCTCCCGAATTGTGAGACGAGAGATTTCTGTTTTGAAGTCTCTAGTTTGTGACGATTGGATAGGGCATCAGTGCAGTGACCTTCAGTGGTGGGTGCGGCAGCCCCAGGACGTGAGCTCATGCCCGGCTCCTGCCGCTCAGCCCATAAAACGGCTACAGCATAATGACTATCATTATGTGATTGTGGTGTCGCTGGAGCCGGCAATTTGTCATTGTTAACATTTACGGAGTGTCCAGTCCATCTGTAGGAAATGATGATAATAAAAAATAGGCGAACCCCCTCGGACGGTCATGGGCCTGCTCAGGGCAGAGGTTCCGGGAGCAGAGACATACGGAAGCAGGGGCAGAGATGGGGCTTTGACTGTGAAAAGTTGGACAGTGGTCTGAGCCCTGTATTCTGAGCCTCTTCAGATAAGTCTCCCCTAAACCCTTGAAAATGTTGACCAATATTGGTCAACATGTTTCACTAGGGACACCAGAGAAGGTAAAGTCACAGATTCATACTCATTACAACAATGCTGGTCCAGGCACCACGGCGGGGCTGTGACCCATCTCTGTGTCTGCCCTCAAAGACAAGATGGCAGAACCAGAGCCTGAGGATGAGTTAGTTCACTTTCCCTTATTTTCACTCGGGTGTTTTCCGCCAGAGGCACGTGGAGGCCACGAGGCTCCCCGGAAGGAAGGAAGTCACCTGGTGCCCCAGAGGAGGAGGGGAAGGACAATGAACCACATCTCATTTCCCTGACACCGTCAAGGACGTGTCCATCTGAATGGGACGGTCAAAGTGGCCATCCCCAGACCAGAAGTTTCATTAACCACCATCACATAACAGGCCCCTTTCGACCATCACATCCTTGACTTCCCTCTGGGAGGATATTGGGGCACACAGGAGTCTGGATGCAGCTTTTAGGTGTGACAGACGCCAGGCAGCTTGATTACAGGTGAGGTGGCCACTGCAGCAGCCCCCCCCTCCCAGGTTCCGGCAAGAATCGCTCAGCTCCCCGGGGTCGTTGGAGGCCCCACTGCAGGGATGCTGTCCATGGTGCTGAGAGACAGGGCCCCGAAACCTCAAGATCCACAATCGAACCCACATGGACTGGGTTCTCTGCTGAAGTCAGCGACTTGAGAGACAGCAGGAACTCACCTGCTGGGAACAGGCATGCTGGGGTCTCAGGAATGAAATTCCCATAAATGAGCCTTCCCCAGGAGCCCTAACAGAAAGGCCCAGTTCAAAAAGGGAAAACATTCTTCTGAGTGTTTGGTCAGGATTCAGTTTCTGCAATGAGGGGAGGGCTCTGCGGATGACCCACTGCGTTTTGTCACCAAGGCCTCCACGTACCTGCCATTTCTTCCTCCGAGAGTCCATTCACGTACTACTGATGACAGGACGGCCCACACTCTGCTCTACGGGATTTCCCATCAGCCCTTTGAACTATGCAGCACCAGAGAGCAAAGGAAAATGTGGCCCTGGGCAGGACGGACATGCGAATGGCTGCCCATCCCCCATGAATGCAGACCACCCTGCTTCTCCCTGGTGAGCACAGACATCCCCAGCTTCAGGAGCAACTCCGTCCCCACCAGCTTCCTTGGCACCAGGGACAGTCATCCAAACAAATGACCCCAAATTTCTTTGGGGAAGACTGTCTATAGCCTCCTGCAGCATTACCACCCTGTCCTTCCTCAGGGGACCGGCCTCTCCTGCACCCCATGAATGAGCGTGGGCTTAGAAACGCGGCAGGAGTCATGTGCAACAAGGCAGCTGGCCTCGAATTCCTCCAATCCTTGACCATGTTGAGTGAATATTTTAAGCGTTCCCTGCTGGCTTCCCGTCATCGTGTGCTGGGGGACCACATGCAGTTGGTCCCTGATCTAGATTTCAGCTGATCAGGTCTCCGCCACCGTTCTGAGCTTGCTGCCTACTAGGTAACTTGCTTCTGACAGATGCGCGCTGCTCTGACTGCTGTTCCGAGATCCATCCACCCCCTGCACCATGTCCCGGCCCTGCACCATGGTCCCCATCAGCCCCCTGAGCCCTGACCCAGCCCTGCACCATGGTCCCCATCAGCCCCCTGAGCCCTGACCCAGCCCTGCACCATGGTCCCCATCAGCCCCCCTGAGCCCTGAACCCAGCCCTGCACCCTGGTTCCCATCAGTCCATGCCATGAACCTACTTCCTTATGACTTCTGCATGGTCTCCAGACAGGGAAGGGGGCTTCATCTCCCAAGGAGGGACATGCCTCGCCACAAGCCAGAAAGGTTCAGGAAGCCTTTCGGCAGTTCATCTGCATCTCCCCAGACCTCACTCCCACATCTGGGGTTAGTCTGCTTCTTCATTAGGTCCCTGACTCTGGCAGAGGAGACTCTCAAAGCAGGAATGCAGTCCCTGTGAAAGTTCTCCCCCGGAGGTTGGGTCCAAGCCTGGGGGACCTAGAAGCAAAGCCCAAGATGGGCCTCAGGGTCTGTGACTGAGGGCCAGCTCTCAGGGAGTGGAGTGAGGAGAGCAGAGAGGCAGGGGAGAGAAGCTAGAAGTCCCCTGGGCTGCAGCAGCCTCAGTGTGGCCCCTCCCCATGAGCACTGAAGCGGGGGGGGGTGCACCTGCGTCGATTTTGCCTTCAGATGAGGGGCCAGCTGTGTCCCACCCCCATGCCTGCCTTGGTAGAAGGCAGCCTCCCAGGATGGGGTGTAAACTCGGGCAGGGGGTGTGATCTGCCACAGGGCAGGAGGCTCCATCCACCGAGAACAATTCTCCCTAGTGGGGAACAGCTCAGGGATGAGGCGCCCGCCTGAGGGGCATGAACAGCATCTGACAGGATTCCCGAGGACTGTGGCTCCACGCCAGTCACGGGGCCTGCCCAGCCCTGTCTCAGGACAACGTCTGGCTCTGTGGCTGCTTTCCCGGGCCCGGAGCACTCCACAGCAGCGATCACGGTGCCTGGTGCTGAACCGTGTCCCTTCCCACAAAAGGCCATCGAGGACAGACCCCCAGAGGCCGGCAGGTGCCAGCTGGTGGATAAGAGAAGGTAACAAACAGGATTGATATGTTTAATCTAACACTGGGACTTTTCACAGTGGGCGGGATGCTGTTCCATTTATCAGGATTAGACAGCTCCCCGGCAGACGGGCTGTCCAAATCTTGCCTCTCTTCTCCTGGAGGGTGAGGTTATTAAACACGGATCTCTGCACTGGAGAGCTCTCGGAAAGAAAAATGCCGTTGTCAGAGGTCTTAGATTACAGCCGGCCTTCCCTGCTGACCCTCCAATCTGTGCCCCCACACAGCTCCCCCGGCCCCTTCCCATTTTCAGTTTTACAGTGTTTTGAGAAGCAAAGAAAGTCATTCTCGACCTGCATCCTGCCCCCCCTGGTGGTGTGATGGTCAGAGCCCCCCATGCAGGGATCCTCCGCTCTCACATGTGGGGGAGGAGCTCTTAAAGTCACAGAGCCTCACAGATCTGAGGGTGGGATCCTGGGAACCACACTCACGTCAGGACTCAGGGCCCATTTCAGGGAAGAAAACCCGTGTCAGTGGACTTTGCTGTCACACGGCAGCCAGAGCGGCTCAATGTGTCTGTGTCATCCTCTGGGGGTGTCCCCCTGCCAAGGTCATGTGTCAGGATCTCTGCGAGCAGGGCCCAGGAGTCTGATCTTCAACAAGCCTTCAAAGTGATCCTGGTGTCACCCAGAGTCTGAGAGCCACTGGCCAACCAGCGAGGACGAGGGGGAGGGAGGAGGAACAGCCACCAGCATTGACCCCACCTCCTGGCCCTCCCTCAGCCAACGTGCTGGGTCCTGACTTTGCTCCCGGGTCCTCCAGAACATCCCTGCGCCCTTTGCAGCTGGAGGCAGGGTGCCAGGGCCCCCAAGCCCCCTCACACACCCAGCTGCCTCCACGGAAAGGGTGCTGGTTCTCCGGGGCTGTCCTGACAAAGCCTCAGAGGCCAGGGACCTAACAGAAATGTACGTCCTGGAGGCTGGAGGTTCAAGGTCCAGGTGTGGCCAGCGCCGGTTGCGTCTGAGGCCTCTCTGAGGCATGCAGATGGCCGTCCTCACTGTGGGTCCTCATCCCGTTGTCCCCCTGTACCCTGATCTCCACTTCCTAGCAGGACCCCTGGCAGCTTGGATGAGGGCTGACTCATGTTCCCTAGTCACCTCGGTACAGACCCGTCTCCAAATACAGTCATGTTCCGAGGTCCCGGGAACTAGGACTCCAGCAGGGTCACAGGGTCTACACAGGGTCGGTGACAGCGGGAGAACCAGAAGGGAAACAGCAGGAGACTTCGCAGCCTGAAGAACATGCCAGTTTATGCCCTAAGTCAGAGCCACACAAGACACCACACCGTGGGGGTGATTGGTCTCATGGATGCCGCACAGAGCTGACAGACACCTAGAACAGGACCGGAAGTGTGGGGTCCATGGGGAGGCTGTGGGGGAGAAGGAACCGTCCTGCTCACTCTCCACGGCTCTCTCTTCAGTCTCAGAAGGGTGTCCCATCCCCACAGCCCCGCGGCTCCCCCTACAAGCAGGCAGCTATGGGTCTCCTGCAGCTCTGACAGGTAGAACCAGCTCATGTGGCCCCTAGAACTCGTCCCAATGTCCCGAGCCTGTGCCCTGCACTCTCTACCTCCCCCGGGGACCTTCAGGCTTCCCTGAGGATGAGATCCTCCAGCAGAATACCGATGGCCTGTAAACCCCCTGCTCCCTCACCCCAGCCCCGGGCGAGAGCAGGTGGTCAGACAGCCATGGCCCCCAACTCTCACATACTTGGAACTAATCTATTAAAAAGCTCCAGCCCTGGGAGCTCTCTTCTCTTCATCTGTCCTGACCCTTGCACACAGGAAAGGGTCTGCTCTGCTATCCCTAATTTTTTTCCAGGTGGGTCACTCCTAGTTGTAAGCCTGGGAGGAAGGAACTGTAGACCCTGTGACCCTAAAACCCTACAAGTCGTGCATTCCCATCGAACTCTCCAGATGAGAGCTGGTGTCTTCTCTCCATCTGCAGGCGCCTCTGAATTGGGTCTCTTGTATTTTTAAAAAATTTTTAAATGTTTATTTATTTCTGAGAAAGAAAGAGACAGAGCATGAGTGTGTGTGGGGGGGGGGGTGGTGGGTGGGCAGAGACCAAGAGAGACAGAATCTGAAGCAGGCTCCAGGCTCCAAGCTGTCAGCACAGAACCGGACACGGGGCTTGAACTCACAGAGTGCCTGAGTCGAAGCTGGATGCTTAACCAACTGAGCTACCCAGGCTCTTGTATCTAAATCCTCATTCATTCCAAACTTAGGAAGGCAAGAAGTGGGGGTGTTTTCTACCCCATTGATCCTAAAGTCACCTGCTCAGTAAAAGCACCAACGCATTTTCTGGATACATATCCTGCCTGTCTTTCCACTGCTCACTCAGCCATGTGTTAGGGGCGTATAGGTGGTCCTTAGACCCCAGAGCTGGCCGATGGGACTCCAATCAGAGCCAACCCAGAAGTCAATTCACAACATCAAGGAGAAGCAGCCAGCACTGAGGAGGGACCTTGCGGGTCTTTCCAGGTCCCCTACCTGAGCCCCAGCTAGAAGTCAAACAGGAAGGACACCACCTACGTCACAGGCTACGAAGAGCTTTTGCAAAGTGCATGCAAAGTGCATGCACCGTACTGAGTGTATTTCAGGATGATTCTGTTCAACCCTCGAGATGACCCCCTGGGAGGGGTGATGCTCTCTGCTCCGCGGCAAAGACCGGACCTGAAACAAAGAGGAGTTGATTAGGCTTTCTCTTGCCTCTGGATCCACAGCTAGTAAGTGCTGGACCCAGGCTGCGTGCGTGGCCAGTGCTGGGGCTTAGCCCCCTGCCTGACATGCAGGACCCAGGAATAGCCGGTGAGGATGCAGGTGCACCCCACTCACCTCAGTTGCTGGCTCTGTGACCTCCCACTGTCCTGCCCCACAGGCCACCTCCACTCTGGGGTGCCAGCATCAGGGCCGTGGGAGCCCAGCAGACATGCCCCCATGCCGCAGAGCCCAGCGGCGAGCTGCCCCCTCTTTCCCTGAGGTCGCTCGTCAAAGACAGTCCCCTGACACCCTCCTTCCTGCTCTGCTGGCTCGTCACTGCACCGCAAAGTCCTTGAAAGAGTCACTGCACCTGCTGCCTCCACTCCCCCCCATCCCCAGGCATTCCCCATGTTCTCACTGAATACCCCTACCTCTACCCCCTCAAAGATGACCAGTAACCCACTGTGTTCCTTCCCGGGGTTGCTGTGACAAATTACCATAAATCGGATGGCTTAAAATAATAGAAGTGTATTCTCTCAAAATCCAGGAGGCCAGAAGTCCGGGACTAAGGTGTGGCAGGGTTGAGTCCTTCTGAAGGCTCAGCGAGAGCTTGTCCCAGGTCTCTCTCAGCTCCTGCCAGCTTCTGGGGGACCTTGGTGCTCCCTGGCTTGCAAACGCATCCAACAGAGCTCACGTGACATTCTCCTCTTTGTCCTGCATCTCTTATAAGGACTCTCTCACTGAATGTAGGGAAGCCGCCCGAATCCAGTATGACCTCATCCCAATCCCTGTCTTCATCACATCTGCAAAGACCCTACTTTCAAATAAGACCTAAGGGTCCAGGTGGACATAAATTTGGGGGAGTGCTCTGTTCAACCCACTACACCCACTGCATTAGGGTTCCCCAAAGCAGTGAAATAGAGAGAGGACACATATGTATGCAAAGAGAAAAGGCGGATAGATTTATTCTAGGGATTGGCTCGTGTGGCCAGCAAGGCTGAGAGTCCCAGCATCTGCAGTCCACAAACTGGGCACCCAGGACGGTGGTGGTGCGGAGCAGCTGGAGTCCAGAGGCCTGAGAACAGGGGAGTTGCTGGCATAGATTCCAGGCTTCATCTTAAGCCTGAGAACCAGGAGCTCCAAGGGCAGGAGAAAATCAACCTTGAGTTCAAGCTGTCAGGAAGAAGGGGTGACTTTGCCCTTCCCCCATCTGCTTGTGCCATTTGTACCCAAAGTGGACACGGTGATGCCCACCCACATTAGGGAGGGTCCGCCTGCTGTGCTGGGTCCACCACTGACTCAAACACTGATCTCCTCTGGAAACTCCCTACAGACACATCCAGAGTCACGTGCAGTCACATCGCAGCACCCCTGTGCCCAGTCAAGTTGACACAAAATTACCCAGCATGCGCACTAATGGCGAGGGCCCTGGGCTCCCAGGTGTTGGTGGCACCCCCTTTCCGCCCCCGTCTGTGGCTCCTGTGTGAGTTCCCTCCCTGCCCCCGGATTTCGCATCAGTTCTCCATCACCTTCGCTGCCTCTTCTGTCTGCCCCCTGAGCTCTGTCCTCCACCCACTTCTCATGACAGACACCATCTCCCTGGACAGCCTCGCCCCTTCTCAGCCAGCTGTGTGAGGGGCCTTCACCCATCCCTCTGCCCATCATGCCCCTGTCACGCCAGTCTGAGCACCTTGTCTTTACCCGCCTGCCCTGCCCAGGCACCTCACATGGGCTCCAGAAGCCTCTGTGGAAGGAAACTGAGTCAATGTGGTTCCATCCACTTCATATCCTGGAGAACCTCTCCATGCAAGGATGGGAACACGGGAAATATCCAGAGTGAAGGACAGAGGACAGAAGAGAAGGCAGGTGTGCTGTGCGGCTCAGGACAACCTGAGTTCTCCCCTCTACATGGACCTGACCAAGAAACTATGTTCAGTAGTTGTAAAGCTAGGAGAAAACTCTGGTCCCAACCCAACTCCCTGCGTCTGGCACCACTGTCACATGGAAAATTGGGCTGCAGGGTGTGATGCTGGAAAAGGGCAGAGGTCCCCCGACGTTGGTGGGGAGTAGACCTCACCTGCCCTCCCCCACCTGCCCTACCTGAACAAACTCCCCGAACCCACGTCCTCATTGCCAAGAGGAAGCCCCACAGGTCTCCCTGCCTCCTGGTGTGGCTGTGATTGGCGCTGCCATCTTTGGGACAACAGAAGCCAGGCTAACAAGTCTCCCTGACGTCGGGAGTGCACATCTCTCTAGGCAGTCCATTGTATTTTGAGGTTCTGTCCCTCCTATGTGCCTGGATTTAGAAGAATAAGTTTAAAGCATATTGGAAATACTAGGCAACCCAGAGCAGTGGGTAGGAGCCGGATTCTGCATCCAACTGCCCCGATGGTGGAGGCAAACCCAGCTGTGCCCAGGGACTGACATGGCCTTTGGGGACCCAGTCTCTTGTTCTGAAAGGTGGAGGTGGTATTCATGCCTACCACACAGGACTGTAGGATAGCTAGTTAATGTCACCACGTGCTGGGAACGGCGTCTGATGTGTAATAAGTGCCTTCTAAGTGTGTGTGAATAAATAAATGATGACTGTTTTGTCTGTCCCTCTGGTTCTAAGTGACTTTTACCTATAATCACAGTGAGACTGAGACTAGCATCTCTGGAGAACACCCCTCCCCCACACATACCACCACGTCCCCCCTGGAGAACACCCCCTCCCCCACACACTGCCCTGTCCCCCCTGAAGAACACACACACACACACATCC
>PJEM01013863.1:0-38343 GCA_004023845.1 Helogale parvula
TCTCTTGGGTAAATCCCCAGCAATGCTATTGCTGGGTCGTAAGGGAGTTCTATCGATAGTTTTTTGAGGAACCTCCAGACTGTTTTCCAGAGCGGCTGTACCAGTTTACATTGCCACCAACAGTGTAAGAGGGTGCCCATCTCTCCACACCCTCTCCAACATCTATAGTCTCTTGATTTGTTCATTTTAGCCACTCTGAATGGCATGAGGTGGTATAAACATAAATTCTAGGGAGAACACAATGACTCTAAACCCACATTTTTCGATAATAACATGGAATGTAAATGGACTGAATGCTCCAATCAAATGACACAGGGTAGCAGAATGGATTAAAAAACAAAACCCATCTGGTCCTTAACTTTTGACTGTTGAGAGGTTTTTGACAGTGGATTCAATATTCTTATCAGTAGTCAATTCCTTCAGTGTTTCTATTTCTTCTATGATTCAGTCTATATAGATTGTATATTTGCAGGAAGTTATTTCTTTTAGGTTTGTTATCATGTGATTGTTTATAGTAGTCTCATATAATCCATTGTGTTTCTGTGTATGTCAGAAGATACCTAGTAGTGAGTCAGAACTTTGGCCACCATCCAGAAGTAATGAGACCACCCATTGTGGTATCGGTGGAAGCTATATAGGGAGCAACAACTAAGCACTCTTACTCCTCCTGGGAAGGTGTCACTGGAATAATAGGTAGCTAGAAGTTGCATCCTTGCCCAGTTGTAGTGAGAAGCTCCACATTTGAATCTCAATGGAGGGTAATAATGACTCAAGAATTCTACTCAAACCTGGCAATAAAAAGTCATGTCCTTCTCATGTAGGAAAAATGTCAGAGAAAACCAGCTAAAGCAGAAGGTTTAAATCAGATGCAAGTCTCATAAGAGAATGCCCAATATAAGCTGGTTTCAATAAAAAACTACTCATCATGCCAAGAGCCAGGGAGATCTCAAACTAAATGAGAAAAACAATCAAGAGATGCCAATGCTGAGATTACAGAAATGTTTAAATTATGGAAAAAGATTTTAAAAGATTATAAAGACGAGTTATGAACACACTTAAAACAAATGAAAAATAGAATCTCAGCAAAAAAAAAAAAAATAGAACATGTAAAGAGGATACAATTGAAATTTTAGAATTAAAAAACCAAATAAGGAAATAAAAAAGCTCAATCGATGAGCTCAACATCAGAATACATAGGGAAAAGGAAAGAATGGAGGGAATTGGTGTGATTATAACAAAAGTTCTTGACATTCAGGTTACCTGAGTCCAGGAAGGGGAGGGGCAAGAGACTGGGGCTAAAAAAAAATACTCAAGTAGTAGCTGAAAAATCCCTAAGTTTGGCAAAAGACAAATCTACAGATTTTAGGTGAACCCTAAACAGAATAAGTCCAGTGAAATCCACAAGCCATACCAGAGACAAATTTCTGAAAACTGAAGATAAAAAAAATCTTGAAAGCAGCAAAGGAGAATTATTTTGTCTACAGGGGAAAACAATTTGAATGACAGCTAATTTCTTATCAGAAACCATGGTGGCTAGAAGGAAGGTGCACACTAGCTTTCAAATGCTGAAGAAAAATAGTCAACTTTGAGTCCAATATCTGGTGAAAATATTTCAAGAATCAGGAGGAAATCTAGACATTCTCAAAGGGAAACTAAAAGAATATGTTATCAGCAGACATTATCATTAAATAATGAATATAAGAAGCTCTCTCAACTGAAAGGAACCAATAAAAAGAAGTCTAGAATAAGAAAGAACAGAGAAACAAAATTATGGCATTTTTTTTCTCTTCAGTTTTCCTTTTTAAAAAAAATTGAGATATAAATGATATATTACATTTAGGTGTACAGTGTGTTGATTTGATACAGTTAAATATTGCAATGTGATTGCCACATAGCATTAGCTAACACTTACATCACATAACATAAGCTACAGTAATCAATACTGTGCATAATTTATGGAAGCATAGACTTATATATCAATGAAACAGAATGGACAATCTATAAATAGAACAATAAACACATATTCATTGACTTGAAAAATGTGAAAAAGGAATTCAATGGAGAAAAGAAAGCCCTTTCAACAAATGGTACTGGAATATTTGAGGATCCATGGACGAAGAAAACTAACCTTGACCCAAGTCTTACACCTTACACAAAAATTAACTCAAGATGGAACATGGACTTAAATGTAAAATATAAAACTATAAAACTTGAGAAAATACACAGGAGAAAATCTTTGGAACTAAGGTAAGACAAAAAATTCTTAGAATTTATGCCCCCAAAATATTCATAAAAGAAAAAATTGATAAATCAGATTTCATCAAGGGAAGGAATTAAGATGGTGGAAGAGTGGCTAAAATCTGGGATTGTGATGCCTCCTGTTTTGGTTTTCTTCTTCAATATTACTTTGGCTATTCGGGGTTTTTTGTGGTTCCATATGAATTTTAAGATAGTTTGTTCTACCTTTGAGAAGAATGCTGGTGCAACTTTGATGGGGATTGCATTGAATGTGTACATTGCTTTGGGTAATAATGACATTTTAACAATGTTTATTCTTCCAATCCATGAGCATGGAATGTTTTTCAATTTCTTTGTGTCTTCTTCAATTTCCTTCATATGTCTTCTATAGTTTTCAGCATAGAGGTCTCTTACATCTTTGGTTAGGTATTTTCCTAGGCATTTTATGGTTTTTCGTGCAATTGTGAATGGGATCTGTTTCTTGCTTTCTCTTTTTATTGCTTCATTTTTGGTGTATAAGAATGCAACTGATTTCTGTACATTGACTTTGTACCCTGCAACATTACTGAATTCATTGATCAGTTCTAGAGGGCTTCTGGTGGAGTTGATTGGGTTTTCCATGTAGAGTATCATGTCGTCTGCAACTACAAAGCTGTCATCATCAAGACAGTATGGTACTGGCACAAAAACAGACACATGGACCAATGGAATAGAATAGAGAACCCAGAACTGGACCCACAAGTATATGGCCAATTAATCTTTGGCAAAGCAGGAAAGAGTGTCCAATGGAAAAAAGACAGCCTTTCCAACAGGTGGTGTTGGGAGAGCTGGACAGCAACATGTAGGAAAATGAAATTAGACCACTTTCTGACACCATTCACAAAAATAAACTCAAAATGGATAAAGGATCTGAATGTGAGACAGGAAACCATAAAAACCCTTGAGGGTTTCCTGCTTGAGGAAAAAGCAGGAAAGAGCCTCCTAGACCTCAATCGCAGCAATTTCTTCCTCAACACATCCCCAGAGGCAAGGGAATCAAGAATAAAAATGAACCACTGGGACCTCATCAAAATAAAAAGCTTCTGCAAGGCAAAGGAAACAATAAAAAAACTAACAGGCAACAGACAGAATGAGAAAAGATAGTGGCAAATGGCATATCAGATAAATGGCTAGTATCCAAAATATACAAGGAGCTCACTAAACTCCATATATGAAAAATGAATGATCCAGTGAAGAAATGGGCAGAAGACCTGAATAGACACTTCTCCAAAGAGGACATCCAGAAGGACAACAGGCACATGAAACGATGCTCAGCGTCACTCATCATCAGGGAAATTGAAATCAAAACCACACTGAGATACCACCTCACACTGGTCAGAGTCACTAAAATGAACAAATCAAGAGACTATAGATGCTGGCAAGGATGTGGAGAAACAGGCACCCTTCTACACTGTTGGTGAGAATGTAAACTGGTGCAGCCGCTCTGGAAAACAGTGTGGAGGCTCCTCAAAAAACTATCGATAGAACTCCCCTATGACCCAGCAATAGCACTGCTAGGGATTTACCCAGGGGATACAGAAGTGCTGATGCATAGGAGCACATGTACCCCAATGTTCATAGCGGCACTCTCTACAATAGCCAATCATGGAAAGAGCCTAAATGTCCAATACCTGGTGAATGGATCAAGAAGATATGGTATATATATACAATGGAGTACTATATGACAATGAGGAAGAATGAAATATGGCCATTTGTAGCAAAGTGCATGGACCTTGAGGGTGTCATGCTAAGGGAAATAAGTCAGGCAGAGAAGGATAGATACCATATGTTTGCACTCATAGGTCTAACAGGAGAGACCTGTCAGGGGACCACGGGGAGAGGAAGGGGGAAAGAGAGAGGGGGAGAGTGAGGGACACAGATCAAGGGAGACTACTAAATACTGAAAACAAACCATGGACTGAAGGGAGAGGGGGAAGGAGGTAGGTGGTGATGGTCATGGTGGGGGGCACTTGTGGGGAGAAGCACTGGGTGTTATATGGAACAATAAACTATTTTTTAAAAAGATGGTGGAAGAGTAGGAAGACCCTAAGTTTGTCTTGTCCCTTGAACACAGCTAGAAGGTTATCAAATCATTCTGAAAAATGAAGAAATCAATTGGAGGTCAGAAAGAACAAAAACTGCAAGACCACAGTTGTGACCACCTTTTTGAAGATAGCAGGTGCAGAGAGTTTACTGGGGGGTTATTGCTCTGTGTATGTCCATGGGGAGGTAGACTGGTTACAGAGGCTATCGCAAAGTAGTATACGCAGCGCAGCACAAAATCTGAACTTTTAGCAGTCTGCTGCCACCATGGGGGAAGTACCTGGCTTAAAGGTGCTCAGGTGGAGAAGCAAGGCAGAATCTCAGGAGTGATAGCATGGGTCTGAGACTCCCTTGGGGTCACAAGAAATATGGGTCACAACAACATGCTGTGCTGTTTCCAGGCATGAGAGGAGACTCGCTCTAGCTGAGGGCAGCAAGCAGTGCTGTTGTCTTTCTGATATATTTTGACATAAACTCTGAATAGCTGGACAGTCATGCCACTGCTTTTTTATCACAGGCTGACAAAACCATAGAGAGGCCCTCCCCCAGAGGAAACACGTGGTCTGCTTCCACAGGAATCCCTAAAATTTGGAGTTTTGAAACTTCAGTCCCACGCCTGAGATAAAAAAGCTTGAACACAGGCTGGGTAAACATAGAGTTCTGACTGAAGCCAGGGACACAAGAGGGGTAATTAATTTCTCTTCAGTAAGGTTTCTCTGAGGAGCGGGGGGGTGTGAATTTTTATCTGCAGGCAAGAGAGTAGGGTGCCACAATATTCATTCTGCCTTTCAGAGCTGAAAGCTTTCAGGGAACAAAACAGTGCCACTTAGTGGAAGCCAGAGCCACTTACGCCAAGCCCTGCCCTCTTTTGCCCCAAGAAGCACATTTCTGCTGAAATAAGTCAGCCTGAGAATCAGCACAGCAGATCCTCCCACAGAAGACAAGCACAAACAACTCACTTGCACCAAGTCTACTGATCACAGACTTCAGCTCTACAGGTAATAGGATCAAACTTCCATTTTGCTTTAATTATTTCTTTTAATTTTTTTTTTCATTTATTTTCTTATTTTTTTCCAATGTTTTGTTTTTTACTATTGTTATTTTTATTTTTATATAGATGTATTCTTTTATTTTTTACTTTATTATTTATTTTATTTTATTGTTCAATCTAGTTTGAAAACACACCCAGTATATAGTTTTCATGGTTTTTAGGTTTTTACCTTTGTTTTTTGCTTGGTTGTTTGTTTGTTCTTTTCCAGACAAAATGAGATGGAGAAATTCATCCCCCCAATAAAAGAACAGGCAGCAGAACTTAAGGCCAGGGTTTTAATCAACACAGATATAAGTAAGATGTCTGAACTGGAATTTAAAACCACAATTATAAAAAATACTAGCTGGGGTTGAAAAAAGCAGAGAAGATACCAAAGAATCTCCACACAAACAAAAGAACTAAAATCTAGTCAGGCTGAAAGTTAAAATGCTATAACCGAGATGCAATCTCAAATGGATGCCATGATGGTGAGGATGAACAAACCAGAGCAGTCAATCAGTGATACAGAAGATAAAACTATGGGAAATAATAAGGGTGAAAAGAAGAGGGAAACAAAGACAAAAGATCATGAAGGAAGACTTACAGAACTCAGTGACTTATTAAATAGGGATAACATTCACATCATAGGAGCCCCAGAAGACGAAGAGAAAGAAAAGGGGGCATGTAGTTTATGTAAGCAAATTATAACTGAAAACGTCTCTAAGCTGGATAAGGACACAGATCTCAAAATCCAAGAGGCACAAAGAATTCCCATTAAATTCAACACAAGCTAATCATCACAAAAGAATATCATAATCAATCACAAAATATTGAGACAGGGAAAGAATTAAAAAAGCAGCAAGAAAAAAAAAGTCCTTAACCTACAAGGGAAGATTAATCAAGTTAGCATCAAACTTGTCCTCTGAAACTTGGCAGGCCAGAAAGGAGCGGCAGAAAATATTTAATGTGCTGAATGGGAAAGATATGCAGCCAAGAATTCATTATCCAGCAAGGCTGTCATTCAGAATAGAAGGAGAGACAAACAGCTTCCCAGACAAAGAAAAACCAAAGAGTTTGTGACTACTATACCAGCTCTACAAGAAAATTTATGGGAGACTCTAAGTGGAAAAAACACAACAAAACAAAAGATGAAAAGCAACAAAGACTAGAAAGGACCAGGGAGCATCATGAGAAATACCAACTCTGCAGGCAAAATAATAGTGGTAAATTTGTATTTTCGATATTCATGCTTAATATAAATGGGCCAAATTTTCCAATTAAAGGACATAGAGTATCAGACGGATAAAAAATAAACAAGATCTATCTGTATGCTGTTTACAAGAGACTCATTTTAGACCTAAAGACAACCACAGATTGAAGGTGAGGGGATGGAGAACCATCTAACATGCTAATGGAAGTCAAAAGAGAGCCAGAGTAGCCATACTTATATCAGATAAACCAGATTTCAAAATGAAGACTGTAATAAAAGATGAAGAAAGGCATTGTATCAATATGAAGGGGTCTATCCATCAAGAAGATCTAAGAATTGTAAATATTTCTGCCCCCAATGTGAAACCACCCAAGTATATAAATCAGTTAATCACAAACATAAAGAAACTCATTGACAATAATACCATAGTAGTAGAAATCTTTAATACCCCACTTATAGCAATGGACAGATTATCTAAGCAGAAGATCATCAAGGAAACAATGGCTTTGAATGACACACTGGACTGGATGGATTTAGCAGATATATTCAAACATTTCATCTTAAAGCAGCAGAATACACATTCTTCTCTAGTGCATATGAAACATTCTACAGAATAGATCACATACTAGATCACAAATCAGCCCTCAACAAATACAAAAAGATCAAGATCATACCATGCACATTTCAGCTCACAACACTGTGAAACTTGAAATCAACCACAAGAAAAAATTCTGGAAATCCTTCAAATACATGGAAGTTAAAGAACATTCTACTAAAGAATGAATGGGTTAACCAGAAATTAAAGAAGAAATTTAAAAATACATTGAAGCAAATGAAGATGAAACATGACAGCCCAAAATGTTTGGGATACAGAAAAAGGGAAAAGTACATTGCAGTTCAGGCCTATTTCAAGAAGCAAGAAAAGTCCCAAATACACACCCTAACCTTACACCTAAAGGAGCTGTAAAAGGAGCAGCAAATAAAGCTCAAAGCCAGCAGGACAAAGGAAATAATAAAGATTAGAGCAGAAATAAATGATAAAGAAACAACTCAGTAGATTAGATCAATGAAATAAAAGCTGGGGTTCTTTTTTTTTTTTTGAAAGAATAGACAAAATTGATAATCCCCCAGCCAGCCTTATCAAAAAGAAAAGAGACAGGACCCAAATATATAAAATCATGAATGAAAGAGGAGAGATAACACCAACACCACAGAAATACAATTACAAGAGAATACTATGAAAAATTACATGCCAACAAACTGGACAATCTGGAAGAAATAGGCAAACTCCTAGAAACTCACGCTAAAGAACTCAAACAGGAAGAAACAGAAAATTTGAGCAGCCCCATATCCAACAAATTAAATCAGTTATCAAAAATCTCCCAATAAAAGTCCTGGGTCAGATGGCTTCCCAAGGGAATTCTACCAGACATTTAAAGAAGAGTTAATACCTACTCTTCTCAAACTCTTCCAAAAAATAGAAATGGAAGGAAAGCTTCCAAACTCATTCTATGAAGCCTGCATTACCTTGATTTCAAAACCAGAAAAGACTCCACTAAAAAGGAAAACTCTAGACCAATTTCCCTGATGAACATGGATTTATTCCTGGGCTGCAGGGGTGGTTCGAAATTTACAAATCAATGAATAAAAGAAAGGATTATAACCATATGATCCTCTCAATAGATGCAGAAAAAGCATTTGACAAAATACAGCATCTTTTTTGACAAAAGCCCTCAAGAAAGCAGGGATAGAAGGAATATATCTCAACATTATAAAGGCCATATACAAAAGACCCACAGCTAATATCATCCTCAATGGGGAAAAACTGAGAGCTTTTCACTTTTTACAACAGTAATGTCTACTCTCACCACTGCTGTTCAACATAGTACTGGAAGTCCTAGCCTCAGCAATAAGACAACAAAAAGAAATAAAAGGCACACAAATTGGCAAGGAAGGAGTCAAACTTTCACTCTTCGCAGATGACATAATCCTCTATGTGGAATACCTGAAAATTCCACCCAAAACTGCTAGAATGGACACATGAATTTAGTCAAGTTGCAGGATATAAAATCAATGTACTGAAACTGGTTGCATATATACACACCAATAATGAAGCAACAGAAAGAGATATCAAGGAATTCATCCCGTATCATTGCACCAAAACCCATGAGATAACTAGGAATAATCCTAACCAAAGAGGTAAAAGATCTGTATGCTGAAAACTATAGAACACTTATGAAAGAAACTAAAAAGACACAAAGAAATGGAAAAACATTCCATGTCCATGGATTGGAAGAGCAACTATTGTTAAAATGTGCATACTACCCAAAGCAGTTTGCACATTTAATGCAATCTCTATCAAAGTAACACCAGTATTCTTCCAAGAGCAAGAACAAACAATTCTAAAATTTGTATGGAACCAGAAAAGACCGCAAATAGCCAAAGTAATGTTGAAAAGAAAACCAAACCTGGATGCATCACAATTCCGGACTTTAAGCTGTATTACAGAGCTGTAATCATCAAGACAGTAAGGTACTAACACAAAAACAGACACATAGAGCAATGGAAAAGAATAGAGAACTCAGAAATGAACCCACAAATGTATGGCCAGTAATCTTAGACAAAGCAAGAAGGAATATCCAGTGGAGAAAAGACAGTCTCCAAAAATGGTGTTGAGAAAACTGGACAGCGACATGCAGAAGAATGAAACTGAACCACTTTTTTACACCATACACACAAAAAAAATTCAAAAAGGATAAACGACTTAATGTGAAACAGGAAAACACCAAAATCCTAGAAAAGAAAACAGGCAGCAACATCTTCAACCTTGGTTGCATCAACTTCTTATTTGACACATCTCCAGAGGCAAGGGAAATGAAGCAAAAATGAACTACTGTGACCTCAACAAGATAAAAATTCCTTCCATATGGCAAAGGAAACAATCAGCTAAACTAAAAAGCAAGCAATGTAATGGGAGAAGATATTTGCAAATTATATTTTGGATAAGAGTTAGTATACAAAATATATAAAGAACTTATCAAACTCAGCATCTGAAAAACAAATAATCCAGTGAAGAAATGGGCAAAAGACATGAATAGACACTTTTCCAAAGAAGACATCCACATGTCAACTGACACGTGAAGAGATGCTCAACATTACTCATCATCAGGGAAATACAAAGGGAAATCATGGTGAGATACCATCTCACACCTATCAGAATGGCTATCATGCACAACAGATATTGGTGAGGATGTGGAGAAAGAAGAACCATTTTGCACTGCCAGTGGGAATGCACACTGGTTCAGCCACTCTGGAAAACAGTATGGAGGTTCTTCAAAAAAAAAACTAAAAATGGAGCTACCCTATGATCCAGCAATTGCACTACTAGGTATTTATCGTAAGGATACAAAAATGCTGATTGAAGAGACACATGCATCCCAATATTTATAGCAGAACTATCAACAATAGCTAAATTATGAAAAGAGCCTATATATCCATGGACTAATGAGTGGATAAAGAAGAGGTGGCATATATATACAATGGAATATTACTCAGTGATTGAAAAGAATGAAAACTTGCCATTTGCAACACCATGGATGGAACTAAAGTATATTATGCTAAGTGAAATAAATCAGAGAAAGACAAATATCATATGATTTCACTCATATGTGGAATTTAAGAAACAAAACAGATGAACATAGAGGAAGGGAAGAAGAAGTAAAATAATATTGAAAACAGAAAAAGAGGCAGCCATAACAGACTCTTAAATATAGAGAAGAAACTGAGGGCTGTTGGAGGACAGGTACATGGCAGGATAGGCTAAATGGGTGATGGGGATTAAAGTGGGCATCTGTTGGGATGAGCACTGGGAGTCATGCATAAGTGGTGAATCACTAAATTCTATTCTTGAAACCAACACTACACTATATGTTAACTAACTTGAATATAAATTTAAAATTCAGACTTTATCAAAATTAAAAGGTTTCCTTTGTGAAGTACTGTTAAGAGACCCAGATGCTTATAGCTGCACTATCAATATTAGCCAAATTATGGGAAGAGCCCAAATACCCATCGAGTGATGGCTGGATAAAGAATATATATATAATGGAATATTATCCAGTCATCAAAAAGAATAAAATATTGCCATTTGTAATCATGTGTATGGACTAGAATGTATTATGCTAAGGGAAACTAGTCAGTCAGAGAAAGAAAAATACCATGTAATTTCACTCATATGTGGAATTTAAGAAACAAAATAGATGAACATAAGAGAAGGGGGAAAAGATAAGGAGGCAAACCATAAGAGACTCTTAACAACAGAGAACAGACTGCGGGTTGATAGAGGAGAGAAGTGGGCAGTGGATGGGCTAAATGGATGATGGATATGAAGGAGGGCAGTTGTTGAATGAGCACTGGGTGTTATATGTAAATGGTGAATCATTAAATTCTATTCCTGAAACCAATATTACAGTATATGTTAACTATTTTTTAAATAAAAATTTGGGGGGGGGGAGGAGAAGGTGTTTATTTTAAAAAACAGGCTCAAAGATAATCAATATATTGGGATAATATATTTGCTGGGATAAACATAACTAGGCTCTAGAACATATAAGGAACTCTTAAAACACCAGTTTAAAAGCTGTAACAATCCAAGGAGATGATGGGCAAAAGACACAAAGAGGCATTTCATTGAGACAATACTGGGAGCAAATACATACATAAAGATGTTTAATTTCATTAACCATTAGAGAAATTCAAATTGAATCACAATTATATCACTACATGCCTTTCAAAAACACTAAAATGAAAAATAGTGACAACTCCAAATAATAGCAAGGATGCAGAGAAACTATCACTCAGGCATTTCTGGTGGTGAATTAAAATGATATATCCACTCTAGAAAACAATCTGTAGTTTCTTAAAAAAAAATAAACACTAAACTAACATATGACTCAGCAATTGCACTTCTGTGCTTTTATTCTTAGGACATAAAAGCTTATGTACACATGGTTATAACAGCTTTATTCATAAACTGGAATCAACACAAATGTCTTTCTGCCGGTGCATGCTTAAACAACCAGAGGGACATCCATAGCATGGAATACTGCTCAGCAATAAAAAACAGAAGTCAGAACTATTGATACACAGAATAACCTGGATGAACCTCCAGAGAATTATGCTCAATGGGGAAAATAAAAAAGCCAATTCCTAGATTCCAGTAACATTGTACTTATGAAATGACAAATTATAGAAGTGGAGAAAATACAGTGGTTGCCAGGACTTAAGGAAAGGATAAGGGCAAGAGAGAAATGGGTTTGCCTATAAAAGGGCAACATTAGTACCCTTGCATGAGGTTATTCTTATCTTGCCTGCATCCATGTCACTACCCTGTTAGTAATTAATGTACTATTGTTTATAATATGTTACCATTTGAGAAACTGGGCAAAGGGTACATGGAATCTTTATGTAGGATTTCTTACAACCATCTAACAGTTTAGTATTTTTAGTTTTCATGAGCATAATCATATATGCAAATATTTTTGCATCTATCTTTTAATATGTATCATTCATTTCTGTCTTGTTGTACTGTATTGACAATACAACTGCCAATACACAATGAAATAATGGGTATGGAGAATATTTTGGCCATCTTGTTTTAATAAGAACATATCTAGTATTTCCCCTTTTGGTATATGCATGTTTTTACTTGTGTTTTTTTTTTTTTAATTTGAACTCAAGTTAGTTAATATACAGTGTAGTCTTGGTTTCAGGAGTAGAACCTAGTGATTCATCTCTTACATATGAGACCCAATGCTCATCCCAAAAAGTGCTCTCCTTAATGTTCATCACCCATTTAACCCATCCCCTCACCCTGCCCTCCTCCAGGAACCCTCAGTTTGTTCTCTGCATTTAAGAGTATCTTATAGTTTGCATTTGTATTTAAATAAATATAGATTCCATAAGCCCTTCTCTGCAGTTACAAAATCTAAACAAACAGCTTTGGAAACTAAGCATTTTCCATTAAGCTTTGGGCCTAATAAACTGATCTTTTACAAACTCTAGATTAAACAAAATATCAACCACAAACATGAAACTAAAACTCAGAAACCCTCTCAATTCAATGCTCCTTCTATGATGCCATGGAATTAAGAAATGTGACCTATATGGTATTAGGAGATAAAGGAAGAAGCAGTCTGGCATTGTTGAGCCCCTATCATGTTTTAAGCACCCAATAGAACTCATAACATTTAGTTCCTTTAGCAACTCTGTGAGGTACATTAATCCCATCTTACAGATGAGGAATCAAAAACTCAAAGATGTTAAATACATTGTCCAAGATTTCATGACTGAGCTAGGATGTAAAGCCAGATTGACCTGGCCCAAAGTTAAAAGGTTTCCTTTAAACAGGAATGTGGCGTGATAGAAAGGAATGGAGACTGACAAGGAGGAAGGCAAGGGGAGAAACTATGAGGTTGTAGGGCATTGTGACACCTTCTCTTTCCTGTACCTTTCCTGATAAACTTCTATTTCATAAGTTTCCCAAACATACATTTTTCATCTGTCCCGGTCTTTTTTTTTTTTTTTTTTTTGGTCTCTTGGGGTCCTGCACCAAAGCCATCCCAAAGCATCAGAAGAAGGAGGGAAAAGGGGGACCACAGGAGGGAGGTGCAAGATAAAAGCATCTTTCCTGATTTGGCAGTGTTCTCTGATCATCAGAGGAAGAGAAGATCAGGTCTCTGTATCATCTTTTCTTGTCCTGATGCATCAACTTTCCTTTATACACATTCCCTAAGTCTTTTGCTAACCAACCTGGTCATTTTAGGAGGATTCTGAGGCAAAGACAACTGAATAAAGTGAGTGTATTCTATTACCTGCTTCATTCCTCTTCAAATGGTCATTTTCCTCATGTTTTCTTTCTGTCCAATACATTCTGTCCAATGCACCTAATAAAACACAAATTCCTATCAGTAGTCTCCACATCTGATTCACCCTAATCCTCAGACTAATACTACTTTCTACATCTTTTTGACTCATAGCTGGTTTATTTATTTATTTGTACTCTGCCTGGCCTCCCTACAGAGTTTTAAATCTTTTATTCATAGTCAATTCTTTCTATATTATAGACATCTTTGCTTAATCTTCTTTCATTGAATCTGTTGTCTATATAGCAAATTTATCCTACCCAAATATCATCTATATTATCTACAGAAGTTCTAACCTCTTTGCACATAACTTAACTTCCTTATGTTTTATCTAATCCATGCAAATCTACTCATTCTTCCACATTTGACGTTTGTTTTCCTTACATAGTATTCCAATTCTGTCAAATTTTTTGGTAATCCATTTAGATTCTCTACTCCTGATCATTTCCAAACTTCTTTTTACATTATGCCTTCTTTATATGCCATTGCTGTGGTCTACAGTTCAATTCTGCCCGTATCATACCTTTCTCCATTTTCCCATCTACCCATATAACCATTTACCTTTACTAATAGCCATAATACCTTTACTAATCAGTTACTAAAGCAGAGCCTATAATAGGAACTATTGTCAAAAGGAGAGACACACATATCAGTAAATAATCTATGTCTAGAAACATGGGTGGTTTTGGAGCATGATAACTAGAAAACTGAAATATGAAAGATAAACAATAATTTCTAAGAGCAGGGATGGATTTTTTGACAGGAAGAAGAGTATTGCAAATTCCAGAATTAGAGATATCACATCACACTTGGAAAAAGGAAAATAATGGGTAATGACTAGATTATTGTAGGACAGTTAAAGTGAAATATATTTGGGGGGATTGTGTATGTATTTTTCTAAACTGGATGTACTTGGGGTCAGTGACATGGTCGTATTTCTACAAAAAATCCCACTCTAGAAACAAATGGCATTTAGATTATTGAGGGTTGAGACTTGAGGAAGAAAGAGCAGGTAATAAGATATTGAAAAAGCTAACTTGAGAAATAACAAGAATCTGATGGGCATAAGAGACTGCGGGGGGGGGGGAGAAGTAGAAATAGGACAGGAGAAAAGGACAGACTTTAAGACATAATTAAAGAAAAAGTTGAGACAGAACTTAGATTAGTTGTGAGTGAGATGTGGGTTTTGGGATGGGGAGAGTAGGTACAGAAGGTGTAGGAGATTTTCAGATCTCTGGTACAGGTCACTGCGTGGAAACTAATGTTTTTGACTGTGATAAAGAAATAACAGGGTTAGGAAATATTTTTCTGGACATTCTGTATTTGAGGGACACATGCGACATCAAGAGAATTATGTCCACTCCTTGCTATATACCATTAAGGACATAGGCACTTTGGCATAAAGTTCTTCCTGTACATCCACCTGAGTAATAGCAGCAGTGACATAGCTAGTGAAATAATATCTAGGTTTTCATCAGCTAGTACAGTATGGGAACAGTAATGAGAGGAACCTCACCAAACTAGTGTCAGGAAAAGAAAGAAAGAAGGACAGTTAGTGTCCCTATGTGAAGATGCCACACAAGCCAAGATTGGAAGGTTAATTAGGAGCTGGCCACCCTTATGCAGATTGCAGCATAAGCAAAGATATAGAGGTGATAAACATGTTGTAAATTTTTCTAATGTTCATTTATATTTGAGAGAGAGACAGAGTTGGGGAGGGGCAGAGAGGATGGAGACAGAATCCAAAGCAGGTCCCAAGCTCTGAGCTCTCAACACAGAGCCCGACTCAGGTTTCGAATTGACAAGCTGTGAGATCATGACCTGAGCTGAAGTCGGACACTTCACTGAGCCACCAAGGCACCAGCCCCTAGATGTGATAATCATGTTATATGCCAAGAGCTGCAAGATATAAAATACAATGTAGTCTGTGACAAGAGATAGGATTTTTTTGGTAATAGAAGTGGCATATCATAAAGTACTTACATACCCTTTTAGGTAGCTTGAACATTACTGTGTAGGCAATGGGATACTATGAAGGAATTTTAAGTAGGGAAGTGAAATGGTCATATTTGAGCTTCAGGGAAAGATAACAGGAAATGAGACCAATTAGGAGTCCACAGGTGAGAGGATGACTTTTTGCTGTTGTTAGCATGCAGAACATCAAATATGAGAATAGAGAAGATTAAAGGGTAGGTGGGAAGATCTGAGGCCAAGAGGGTTAAATGCATAACAAATAGTGTATCAGGCAGGTATTGAGGAGAAAGGATCAAGGGTAAGGATTTGAATAACAATTGTAACTTTAAGGTTCCCTCTTATGAAGCTGGTAATGGTATAATGGTAGGTATAGCAGTTTAAATTTTCAAGAATAAGAAGATGAAGATATGTCCCCACCACTAGATTATAAGCAACTTAAGGATTTAATAAGTCTCTTATTTGCCTTTATGTACCAAAACTTTTAGTCTTATTGAAGTAAAGGATGTGTTAACTAACTTTATTGTGGTAAGCATTTTACAATATATACCTGTATCAAATTGTCACACAGTATACCTTAAATTTACACAATATTATATGTCAATGATCTCTTAATAAAGCTAGAAAAAAATCATTAGCAGGTTGAAGTTTGATACATGAAGTTTAATATTGTTCTCAGAGGAACAAGCCTCAGACTAAAAAGTAAGGAAAATCCTGAAGGAGAATAGCACCCTATTCTCCTTTTTAATCTCTGTATGCCCTTCCAATCTATGACTATGTAGAGACACTAGGGTGACAGTAACCCCATGTGACTATGTGTGCTTCTGTTCCAAGTCAAATCCAAAAGAGGCTTGAAATTTTGAAAGGGCAAGTTTTATTTTTTATACCAAGAGAAATAAGGAGAGTACTCTACTAAATGTATACTTTTTTATTGGTGTTGTACTGGCAAAATAATTAAATAAAGAGGGCATTAGACTGAGGTGGCTCTCATGCCTTGGTTGCCTACTTACTAAGCAAACCAAAACTTAAGCTAGAGTCAATTATAAATGCGTTCACATCCAGGAAAACAAAATTTAAGAGCAGTCAATCACAAACAGCCAATGAAACTTTCCCAAATAAGGCAATCACTTAAACTATAGCCAATCATATGATGCCCTTGCCTTGCTTCTGAGTCTGCTCTATAAAAGCCTTTCCATTAGCTTCTCTCAATAGAGCATACTTTACTGCTTTCCATTTGGTGCTGCCCAATTTAAATCAATGTTGCTCAAATAAACTTTCGAAACTTTCAATATGCCTCAGTTTAATTTTTAACAAGGTGTTCTACTCTCATTCCAAGAGAGCATAAGTTTCAGAACTGATGGGATTCTCAGTTCTTCTACCATCCAGGATACACTTTCTAATGTAATTTCTGGGTGGGTCCCAAGTCCTCCTCTTAAGTACAGGTTATGTAGAACTTTCATTCCATAGATGCTGTGACCTTCTTGGTTCTACTTGGTTCCTTCTTGGAGTTGCTTCTGTAGCTGAGCCCCAGAGGCCCTCTCCTCTGGATATAAATCCAGGATGTATCTTAAATCCCTCCTTTCTGTTTCCTGAATATTTTGAAGTGCTGAGGTCCTGACTTCCTTTTTTCCATCTTTTACTATCTGTGTGACCTGGAACAAGTTACTTAATCTCTTTATGCCTTGGTTTTCTTAGACATTAAGTGGCATTAAAATTGTACTAACTCACACCATTCTTCTGAAGAGTAAATGAATTAATATCTGCAAATATTTTTAAATAGTGCTCATACTATCAATGCACAGCCAATACTCAATTGTGTTATATGTTACTATTGTTATTCCTCCATTGTGTAACTTATTTCCTCAAAACAGAGTCACAATCTAGCTCACAAACTCTCACTTTAGGGCAGCCTAGACTCTCTTACTATTGTATTTGGTTTTGATCTATAATCTTCAGTAACCAACTAGTATCACTTTTACAAGTGTTTATCAATATGTTTTTCTCCAAGGGCCAGAACAAACTTTTATGCTATTCGTAGTATGAAGCAGTTTATTTTTGTTTAGTTTTGTCTTAGTTCATTTCCAGATTACAGAAGAAAATGATGTCCTCCGTTCAGTGATGAATCACATGCATACATACTCTGTCAATATAAACCCACCAAGAGAAAGCCTGGGTTCTTGCTGCTGCCTCCTGCAGTCCCTCTATTTTCTCTCCTGAAGACCAGTGGTCAAGACTGACATCATGGAGCAGAGGAATCAGAGCGGGAGGGTAAGTGAGTTTGTGTTGCTGGGCTTCCCAGCTCCTGCGCCGCTGAGGGCACTTTTATTTGCCCTTTCTCTGCTGGCCTATGTGTTGGTGCTGACTGAAAACACACTCATCATTATGGCAATTAGAAACCACCCCACCCTTCACAAGCCCATGTACTTCTTTCTGGCTAATATGTCCTTCTTGGAGATATGGTATGTTACTGTCACTATTCCCAAGATGTTAGCTGGATTTGCTGGGTCCAAACAGAGCCAGGGACAGCTAATCTCCTTTGAGGGATGCATGACACAGCTTTACTTTTTCCTGGGATTGGGCTGCACTGAATGTGTCCTTCTTGCCGTTATGGCCTATGATCGCTATGTGGCCATCTGCCATCCTCTCCACTATGCTGTCATTGTCAGTGGTCAACTGTGTGTGCAGCTGGCAGCTGGTTCCTGGGCTGGAGGTTTTGGTATCTCCATGGTCAAAGTTTTTCTCATTTCTCGCCTCTCCTACTGTGGACCCAACATCATCAACCACTTTTTCTGTGATGTCTCCCCATTGCTCAATCTTTCATGTACTGACATGTCAACAGCAGAGCTTACAGACTTTGTTCTGGCCATTTTTATCCTGCTGGGGCCACTCTCTGTCACTGGGGCCTCCTACATGGCCATCACTGGTGCTCTGGTACGCATTCCCTCAGCTGCTGGGCGCCATAAAGCTTTTTCCACCTGTGCCTCTCACCTCACTGTTGTGATCATCTTCTATGCAGCCAGTATCTTCATCTATGCACGGCCAAAGGCACTTTCAGCTTTTGACACCAACAAGCTGGTTTCTGTACTCTATGCTGTCATTGTACCTTTGCTCAACCCCATCATTTACTGCTTGCGCAATCAAGAGGTCAAGAGAGCCCTACGGCATACATTACACCTATACCAGGGCCAGGATGCTAAACACAGGAAAGCAAGCAGAGATGGATAGAAAATGCTCTTAAATTGGTATTTATATCTTCTATGAAGACCAGAGTTCTTCTGTCCTATATTAGGGACTAGGGCTCAAAAGGACCACCATGGAACTAATCCAGAAGGAAGAAGAGGGATGGATTGCAAGCTGGCAGCTGGATTTCTGCAGAACAGGACTAAAAATACATGTTAGAATGTTCCATGTTACCTGCTCAATTGTAATTTACATAGAACAGGTTCATGAATTATGCATCCTGATGAGGTGAGAAGGATTGCCTCTGAGCAGAAGACTGACTGCACTTCAATATTTAAATAAGCAAACAAATGCAGAACTAATATCTCTCTAAATGGCCTTTCATGGGTTTGCTCTTTGTCTTATTTCTGTGGCTGAAAGTGTAGAAAAGGAAAGCAGAAAAAGGAAGCCATTCAAGGAAACACAGGCTTCATTATGGAACTATGGAATTCACTTCTGGTGAATCTCTTCTAGGTGCAATCCACTGACTGTAGCTTATGAGGTAACAGAGGTCCAGGTGATTATTTTAGTATGAACAAGGCAAGTAGCTAGGAAAGCTTTGTGTTGGCACCATGTCACCTCCTGGACTCAAGTATTTCTAGCTTCATTTCCTCAGTTACCTAAGTCAGTGCACACACCAAGCCAGTGACTGAGTGCAGTTGTTGACTCAATCATCTGTTTTTCTAATTTATTATAAGCTTATATTTATACATTATACATTAGGTGGAATACTATGTAGATCTTAAAATAGAATGATCTACATAGAGCTAATGACAGAGAAATATTTTTAGTATAATTAATCAAAATATTAGGTTATGTAACAACGTCAAAAATATTAGGCTTACAAATGGAAAAGGAAGATGTGATATAGATTTACACACACACACACACACACACACACACACACACACACACATACACATGCACACTGAAATATTACTCAGCCTTAAAAAAAGATGTGTCATTTGCAACAATATGGATAAACCTAGAGGGCATTACCCTAAGTGAAATAAGTCAGGTTAAGCAAGACAAATACCATATTTCACTCATGTGGAATGTGGAATCTAAAAAACAAACAAACAAACAAACAAATAAACAAAAAGCAGGATCAGACCTTGCTTTTATATAATACAGAGAACAAGCTGACATTTGCCAGAGGGAAGGTATGGGATGGGCAAAATGGGTGAAGAGGAGTGGAAGATATAGGCTTTCAGTTATGCAATGAATAAGTCACAGGAATAAAAAGCACAGGAGAGGGAATATAGTCAATGATATTGTAACAGTGATGTAGCAAGACAACTGGTAGCTACACTTGTGGTAAGTGTAGCATAACATATAGAGAAGTTGAATCACTGTGTACATCTGAAACCAATATACCATTGTGGATTCACTGTACTCAAATTTTAAAAGTTAATTTTAAAAAAGATCATGACTGTCCAGCATGAAACCAAGTATAGGCTTTTCTAAGCAAAGAATACTGTGAGATAACACAGATGTTACACCTTGAAGCAACCCCTGATTCTACCTGCAAAAACACATCTAAAATATGACCATCTCAAAAAAAGAAAAATTACCAGTCTTGCTTATTTGTTTGTTTAAACTAGACTAGAAGGAAATTCACTAGGATGTTAGCTGTTAACTATGCAATGTAGCTGTTACACTTATCAATTGCCTTTTGTGGCAAAGGTATTGTTACCAACAAATTGATTTAGATCAGCATTTCTTACCCAATAAAATACACAGCTTTATTCATCTGGGCAGAGAGATGGTTACACGGTATCTCAGCATGATTTTTAGAAATTTACAACTACCTAAGCCTCAGAACCTTGAAGACAACAGACAACATGAAGTTTCTCTCTCCAGATGTGGGAATCTTCTGGTGTTGCAGCCTATCTTTCTATAGTTTTCTGCTGTTTAATAAATTATGAAAGGCTACTAGCAAGGAAATTGAGCATATTTGCTGGTTGCTACTTATTAAAAATTCTAGTATATGTAATTTTTTGTACCAAAACAATTGCATAACCTTATAAGTATTTTATTATAATTTGTTTTTATATTTTATTGTGTTATTTATAATCTATATTATAATTTATATTTATAATGACTAGATAAAAGTTCATCAAAATCCTGTCTCTAAACTGTCTCCATAGAATAAATTTCTGAACTTTCTGAGTTGGAGTGTCATCCTCTGGGCACCATTGTTGTAGCTATTATATGAATCTCCTTATAGGTTAACTCCAGTTAATAGGAAGTAAAAACATGATGTTGATTTCCTTCATTGTGCTTTTCTTTCTTTTCCAAGCTTTTTACAGTAAAATGGATTATTTTCTCAAGTTTTAAAAACTCCTCTAATTCTGAATTCAAAATTTAAAACCAGATACTTCAGGTATAGGAAACACATTTAGCACATTTTCCTGCATAGATTCATCCTTCAATAACAATGAATGAAAAGATGCTTGAGTCCATGTGAACTATAACAAAATCAAAACTTCTCAGGACTTGGACTCCATTTTCATAGTCATATGATCCTCATGGCTCATATTGAATTTGATGGTACAAAACTTAAGATTTTTCAAGTGAACTATTAATTGTCAGATAAAGTATTCCTCATCCTCTGTTGAGTAATTTTGCCCCCAACCTAGATAGAGGACTTTATTTTATTCCTGTTACATTTGATCCTATTTGTTTCAGACCATGTTTATAGTCTGCCATTCTTTAAAAATAGTGCACAGATACTGTGGTTCTTTTGTAATTCCCTTTTGCCAGGGTAGTGTCTGGGGGAGCCTCCAGTCTCCCTCTAGGAGTACTGGATCCAGACGTGGTCTTCCAGGTAAGAGAGACACTCAGAGTGGCCGGTGGTAACTCACATCTACAGAACAAGTGAGGATTAACATAGAGGGTCCCATGCTCAAATATACCTACTTGTTCCCATCAACTTTGATAATCTCCAAGTTTCTCAGTCTGCCGTTCAGATTTCTTCACACTATGGTCTGTTTTCCTTTTTTTTTTTTCTTTTGGTCTTTATTTTAATTTCTCTCGCATTACAATCTTGTGCAGATGAATTTTAGACTGTAAATTTTTACTTGAACTTAATAATCTAATTATTTTATGACTTGCTAACATTTCACATTGAACAGAGTCAGAAAGTATCTAAAAACCTTCCAGAAAAGAGCATTTTAGAAATAACAGTTCTTCTATAGTACTGAAAACCCTATTTTGCTTAAACAGCCCTTTTAGTTAGGAAGTATAAGACTGAGAAACTATCAGATAGAGGGGACAGAAGACAAAACACTTACATGGAATGTGATATTTTAGATCGGATTGTGTGACATAAAAAGGATAAGGAAGACTGGTAAAATCTGAATAAAACCTGGAGTTTAGTTAACAATAATGTAGTAGTTTTGGTTTCTTACTTTTCAAAGTGTACAGGGCAATGTAAGGTGATGATGTTAGGGAAAACTGAATGAGGGGAGGGAAATATGAGAACTCTTTACTATCTTTGAAACTCTTCTCAAATAATATTAAAACAAAAATTGAAAAGTTATTTTAAAAATAAAACAAATTGTTAGTCTTTTTATATCAAATTATTTCATAATTTTTATTGATTTCAGTGACTTCATAATAATAATAGTAAGCCATGCCTTTTCGCTTATGACGATATATACAGCAAATTGACTTTTGTGTGCTAGGTTGAAAATATCTTTTTCAAATTTTCCTATGTTTTTAATTCTCATGAAATTCACACATTGATGCTTGGATTGATAAAAGAGAGTTAAAGTATATTTGACAAATACTCTTGCCTCACATCTACCACTTCTAACAGAATTGTAGCAGCTCTTCCACATAGCACCATTTGGTGCAGGCAAACATGAGAGGACAGTTTTGTGCACTGCAGAGAAGAGAAGGCTTATAGCATAGGTGTTTTCATTTTCCTCAGGGGATAAGTACCCTCCCTGATTTTCATATTCCATAGTCTCATTTCATGAGGACCCAGTGGTCCCAGCCTTCCCAAAATGAGTGCCAACTCACCATATGCCTTTAGACAAAGGATATGGGAGGGTGGGGAAAGAGTTAGGTCCATCCTTCTCTATCAGATTCCAATTAGTCACATATATACCTTTAGATCCTTTGTAGGATCTAAGGTTTCTTGAGGATTTCTCATATTTTTAGGTCCCTGCATTGCTCCCTTCATCTACCTTTGGTTACTCACAGAGATACAAGTATATTTCATGGGCCTTCATTCTAACAAAACTTCTAGCATTTGATTTTTAATTTTATGGTTACTGACACACAATTAATAGCAGAGACTGTGGGCTAACTTGACTGTGAATAACTTGACAGACATTTCGCACTGCTCTTAGCACACAATGTGTGTTTCACAAACGTTCATCAAATGACTGAATGTTTCCTGGAGATCAAGGTGCTGGGTTTGACTTCTCCTCACTGCAGAGGCCTCATTATTCCATTGTCTCACTTCCCACTATATTCTTTCCTGTGCTAATCCCTCTACACTGAAAGCCCTCTTGCCTCATTTCTTCTGGTCAAATCATAGCTGTGGTTCACATTCCAACACAGGCAATACTTTACATTTATGTAGTTATCACAAAGCTGTTTTAGAACTGCTTTCATAAACATATTACTTTTGAAACTAACATTAATGGTATGATGTTAACAAATGAATTATTGTTATCCCATTTTATGAGTGAATAAACTAAGAAATAAAAAAAAACAATTTTAAAAGGTCAAAAGTCTTAAAACTGGTAGAATCTAGATTAGGAACCAGATCTTCTGACTGCTGAACCAAAATTATTTCCTACCACACTACTTCCACACTATCTTTCTATATGAGTCTGGAATGATGCCTCTGGATGAATCTTTTTCTAAATTCCTAAGTTAGAAAGCATTATTCTCTAGGGCACCTGGGTGATTCAGTTGGTTGAGTGTCAGACTTTGGCTCAGGCTATGATCTTGTGATTCATGGGTTTGAGCCCCACATCAAACTCGCTGCTGTCAGCCAGAACCCGCTTTGGATCCTCTGTCCCCTTCTTTCTTTTTCCCTCTTCTGCTCGTGTTCTCTCTCTCAAAAATAAACAAACATTTAAAAAATATCTTAAAGAAAGCATTACTCCCTCATTGGAGTTCCTAGGGTGCTTTTTACCTCTCTTTTGGTACATGTCACATACAATGCTCATTACTTAGCATTACTTTATTTAGAATACTACAAGTTCCTGAACGGCAGAAACCATGACTTACACATTTCTATTCCAAAGTACGTATAACACAGCACCCTGCATGTAATAAGAGCTCAATAAATGCAAGTTGCAATTTCTGTAACAAATGAGCAAATGAATGCGTTAGTTACCTTATTAACCCACTTAAGTTTCTTGTCCTAGCTTTTGAATAACTTGATGTTGCATTACCTTGCATATAGTAGTAAGAGAAAAAAGCCACATCCTACCCACAGGTATAAATAAACTTGGTCCATGTATAAACAAGAACTAGTAGGTAAATGGAGACTCGGCTTTTTTGTCAAGGTTCCCTGGATATAGTCTTAGCAGCACATACAGAGTTTCCTTAGAGCCAGGAGAGACTGTCAATGAGCCTCCTGGGAAGAAGACATGGGCAAGAGGCAGGTGAGTTTTAAATATATTCACCTGCCTCGGCTCCCGTCTTGTCTTAGTGCTACAAGACCTATCATGCAGTTTAAGCAGAGACTAGATGTGTACCTCTAGGAAAGTGTAAAAATATGCAAACCAGTCTACTTTTCCATAATTAGTACAAATGTCTGCAGAATTTTCTACTCTTGAAGAGAGGGCAGATGGACTACGGTAAGTGTTTGAAAATTCCGATCTTGATCCAAGAAAGCTCCAAGGAAGATGAGGAGGGACTTGGGAAGAGTGGCTACAAGTACCATTATTGGAAATGGATATTGTTGAGAATGAATGGGAAAATGAAGATTCACTACCTCTTTACCCAAGTTGGCAAAATGTGGGCAGCTGTGGGATCTTTCAGGTATTGGACCAGGCCCAAAAGATGTATTTCTTATACAAAAGAAGTCTGCTAATATCTGTGTTGTGTCTTGAAAATAAGTACATAAAATACTGGAAAAAATGGTTCTACAGTACAATGAAAGGACTTCTTTCCTTAGATACCATAGAGACCCCAGAACTTAGTGCTTTTAGTTCTGAAAAACAAGGAAAATAGTAAGAAAGAATTCTTCATTTCTCCATGATACAAAATAGAACCTGCTGAGAACATCCGTGGCAAACAAAGTAGAGGAGATTATGAAGTAACAGGGGTATACTTGAATATATGAGAGCAATACTCTAGAAAGAAGGTAAGAAAGAAGGCATGAGTGATCTGTAACTCAGAGATATTCAAAGATACTATAGTCCTGTTTGGGAAATTTGGCTTCCCTCATTCTCCCAGAATATAACAGAAAAAAGATGAGTAAAAGAGACAATGGAAATCTATATGTTTATATGAACACATGTGAATGAGTAGCATGTATGATCCTAGTGTGACATAATATAGTAATAACTAACACTTAGAAAAACGATGGACCAATTCCTATGTTAAGTGCTTTCTGTGCATTATCACATTTATTTTCACAGCAAATCAGTAAGGTAGGCATGATTAACATTATTTACTTCACAGCAATGGATCTTTAAGTCAATAATTGTTGAATACTCTGTTCAGGATGACACGCCTAGTAGCCTTGTTCTGACTTTGAAGTCAATGCTCTTAGCTAGTATGCAAAGGTAAATGTGTGTGAAATTTTGTGGCTGATGGTGGGAATGTGGAATGTTATACATGCCCTGAAGGAAAGTCTCTATATTCTTTCCATGAGACTAGATCATGGGAAAGCTCACTATTTTCTGTTCCCAGAACCAGTTGCTTTTCCCAAGAAGAATTAGGTCAAAGGCACTGGAAAACCAGGCCAGAAACCTCTTACTAATGTTCTTAGTGGTGATGGTGTAGGTTGGAGGCCTGGAGGTAAGGTACAGTCTCTTTCCACCCAGCAAGCAGTGCTGAGCTCTGCTGATATGTGCTGCTATGGAAAGAAGGCAGTGGTGTCCATAATATATTTCCATGCTTCATTCTTCTGTCCCTTGCCCTAAGCCATTACCAGAATATCTCTAGTCCAATGAGTCCAATGGAATCAGCCTCCCACCCTCCATGTGTCAAGTGAAAAGTATGGTGGACAAATTATTTGTCAGAAGGAGTAAGCAATGTTCTAAAGGCAGGACCTGACCTCAGTATTTATGGATGATGTGGTATTTAATTGAAAGACACATTCATTTATGTGTTTTGAAAAGATACCCTGTGACCACAGATTATATAGTTGGGCTACCTCACAAATATTCTTCTTTCTAACTAATAAGATCTTCCTGTCCTTACATTATATTCACATGCCCTTCTGCATCCCTTCTCCTTACTCCTCTAGGAGAATCTGAGATAATGACTGATATTTACAGACCCAATTTACCAAGTTACCTGAGATCAGGGATTATATCCACTGTTATCAGACCCTATGGGTATGTTTGCTGTGCAGTACCCTGGGTATGCAAGCTGAGGGTATGTCCATGGATGTGTATCCAGATAGATGCCTTCTGCCAACAAAGTACCCTGAATTCACAGTCCTCTGCCTCTGATTGACTTCGTGTGGATCTCAAAGCTCTAAGGGATATATTAACTCACTTGTTAATCCAAATTCATTTAATATTCATGTGTTTTCCAGTGACTGTCATAGGTATTGGGCTTACAGTCATGAAGGCCAGAGTCTTTTTTCCCAAGTTTTATTGAGATGTAATGGGCATATAATGTGTAAGTTTAAGGTGTAAAATGTGAGGATTTGATACTCATATATGTTGTAAAATGATTATCACAATAAGGTTAGGTAAAATCTTCATCACATAATTACCACTTTTTTGTGATATTTACTCTCAGTAACTTTCAAGTATATGAAACAGTATTGTTAACTATAGTCAACTTGCTGTACATAAGATCTCTAGAACTTACTCATCTTATAAGTGGAAATTTAAACCTTTTACCAACATCTCCCTGGGTTTTTGGAAAATTGCAATGTAATGAAGAGAAATCTCAATATGTGAGGGGGTTGTGCACTGGGAGCAAATGCTTTTGAAGAACTTGACTGAGTTTTGGTGAGATATCTTCTAAGTGGAATCTCGAATTTTGAATCAGCCAATAAAGATTAGGGGATGAGCACAATAGGAAGAGGGAAAAGTGTAAGCAAAGTATGATAGTTTGTAATGTGTTTGGGGAGCAAAAACTAGTTGAATATGTCTGGATCATGAAAACCATTTAAAGGGTCACAAGAGATGAGGCTGGAGAAATACATAGGGATCAATATATGAAGTGCCTCCTATGTATGACATTGAAAACATTTCCATTTTTATCTGAAAGCAACTGGTGAGTCATTAAAGAACTTTCCAAGAACTCCTATTTTTTATTTGCACAAATAAATTTGGAAGAAAGTGTGCTGATCAAAGACTAATGGCTCACTCAAATATTAAACTTTGAAACTTTTTGTGACATGATATTATCCTTCACATTTCTTTTAGGTAGGAAAGAAATCTTTGTGAAGTGAGTTCCTGAAAACAGAGATCATCTATGAATGGAGAGACCATCTATGTTCACTGACAAAGACCTGGGGACCACATGGATAGTGACATTCAAATATTTAATCAGGTGAGAGTTAGGGGTGGGAGTGCAATTTGATTCTGGGAGACTTTCATAAAGAACAACAAAAACTTTGATGGAAATGTGTGCCTTCACATTTAAAGATTACTTTGCGTTAAAAGAAGTCACTTTATGAGTAATTTGCAGGAAAGTCTGATTTACTAACATGTTGGTCCCTTGTCTGATAGTATAACCATTTTCATTATTTGTAATATTATTATAAGACTTCAATACTCAGTGCTTTTAGTCATGCTGGGAGAAAACATCACTCTGGTCAGTGAATTCATCTTGGTGGGCTTCCCCACTGCCCCATGGCTACAAGTCCTGCTCTTCTTCCTCTTCCTTGTGGTCTACTTGCTGGTGGTAATAGAAAATCTTATCATCATGCTCACTGTTTGGATCACTGGCTCCCTCCATAAACCCATGTACTATTTCCTATGTAGCTTGTCCTTTCTTGAGGTCTGGTATGTCTCTGTCACAGTCCCCAAGATGCTGGATGGATTCCTTTTGCAGAAACGGCACATCTCCTTCACAGGTTGCATGACCCAGCTCTACTTCTTTATCTCACTTGCCTGCACAGAGTGTGTGCTTCTGGCAACCATGGCCTATGACCGCTATGTGGCCATCTGCCACCCTCTCCAATACCCAGTCATCATGACCACAGGTTATTGTGTACAGCTGGTGGCTTTCTCCTATGTAAGTGGTTTCATGGTCTCTGTCATCAAAGTTTATTTCATTTCACATGTTACCTTTTGTGGTTCCAATGTCATGAACCACTTTTTCTGTGATATCTCACCAATCCTCAAGCTTGCTTGCAAAGACTTGTCCACAGCTGAGCTAGTGGACTTTGCTTTGGCTATTGTCATTCTTGTCTTCCCACTCATCACCACCATCCTTTCCTATGTCTACATTGTCTCCACCATTCTGCGGATACCCTCTACCCAGGGAAGAAAGAAAGCCTTCTCCACCTGTGCATCCCACCTCACTGTAGTTATAATTTATTATACAGCCATGATTTTTATGTATGTTCGGCCCAGAGCTATTGCATCCTTTAATTCCAACAAACTAATCTCAGCTGTATATGCAGTCCTCACACCCATGATAAATCCCTTCATCTACTGCCTTAGGAACCAGGAAGTAAAAAATGCTATCAAAAAGACCATGGGGGTTGGACAGTGCTTCCTGCTTAGCTAAGCCCTGCTGCCTTGAGGAGGAAACTGTCTCAGCAAGGATATCATTCCTGTGACACTTTTCATGGTTCTGCTTATTAGTGTTACTCTATAGATCTACGTTCTGAAGGAAATCACAGCATGAGAAGAGAGGAATAAAACTAAAACTAGAAACAAGACATATATTGCTTAACTCTTTAGTTTTAATATATACTATATATATTTAATAATTACTTTGAAATGACAGAGCAATAATAATAACTACTTGCCATATAAGTTGGTGTTATTAGCACTTTACATATAATAAACTATTTTATTGCCATAAAGCTCTATGATTTAAGTATGATTACTTGCCCAATCTTATAGATCAGGAAACTGAAATATACACAGAGAGGTTAAATAAGTTGTTCAACATTGCATACTTTTTTTTAAGTCTAATTATTTATTTTGGGAGAGAGAGAGAAAGAAAGTGAGCACGAGCAGTGAAAGGCTGACAGAGAGAGAAAATCTCAGGAACGTTCTGCACTGTCAACACAGAGCCCAATGCAAAGCTCAGTCTCACAAAGTGTGAGATCATGACCTGAGCTGAGATCAAGAATCAGACACGAAGCTGACTGAGCTACCAATGACTAACAATGACAGACACTTAACTGACAGGTGCCCCCAATGTTGAATATTTAACAACTATCAAAACCATTATTTGATAATAGAGTCTAGTTCCACAATCCACTGTATTAGATTCTCTCTATATCTAAGAGTTTGTGATAGTAGATGTAGGGGCACATTAGTTAACAAACACTGATGCCTAAAAGGAGCAAGCAACACAATTACAGTCAGTAAGATATATGTAGATGTGATGATAAGTGATAATGGTGTGATGGTGGTGGTGGTAGTGATGGTGGTGATAATGTTGTTTGTTTTTGCATATTATAACATTTTTGTCATTTCACAATTTTTTTCCAATTTTAGCCTCCTTCCAGGACTGTAACACCTCATTTCTCATTATAGGGATGGAGTCAATAGTTTCATGAGATATGAAATAATTTGTATTACTGAACTTTTGCAGCTGATATGTGTCTGTTGAGAAACTGTCTTTTGGGCTCTTAAATTCTAGTGGCCTTCCACACTGTAATATGACTATTATCAGCAAACAAATGTAATATCATTACATCAATATATGTTAGAGCTAAAAGCCTCAATACATCAATATAAAATATGACCTACACATAAATAATCTTAAAAATGAATGCAAATTTCTCTAAGACAAAATGAGATTGTTAGATACCATTGAGGGATCTGCTGATTAGAAAAAGAAATATACCAGGGAGATTTCTACAGATTTAATACTGAAATTGAGAAAAAACTGACACTAAAATATTTTTAAAAATCAGAAAGAGCTACCTTGCCTCTCTATAGCTTACCTATTTTAAGGAGGAGTCAAAATTGATCTTCTGAATGTTGAATGTTATTCAACATTCCTGGACTAATCTTTCTTATATGTATATTTTCCTTTTATAATGTTACTTTACTACTTAAGAATTCTCAATTTGAATTAAATATGACCTACTCTTTCTATTTATTATTGTTATTTTAGAGTCACTCTAGCATTTATGAACCTCAATAATATCTATTTTCCCAACTTACACCAACTCAATTTTGTTTTTTACTGAACCTCAATATGAAAAATACATTTTGATCACTTTAGTCACCTTAATGTACTCAATAGTTAAAATATAATAAGTCTTATCTTGCTTAACTTTATTCATTACTTTTTATGCCCCTATTGTTTAGACTGTGATGACCTATGAGGATATCCTGGTTAACAACAACAACAAAAATAGACACAGATTCTTCCTTTAAACAGCCCAGAGACAAGTAGGGAAGATAAAGACATGATTATCTTCAGCGTTTTAAGTGTGGTGATGCAAGTATAGAGAAAATGTTTCAACAGAAGTAACATTTAGGCTAACACTTGAAGGAATTAGACAGAGGGAAAATGGTGGGCAGTACTGAAGGTCAAGGGTTGCAGAGATAGGAAAGGCTGAGTGGCAAGAGAAACAAGAGCACACTCAAAGACCTGAAAGATGATTAGCACCAAGTGACATGAGGAAGAAAAGGGTCACATGGGGAAAGAGATTCATGTTTACTTACCCAAATCTTACCAATTATTGGATTTTCTTACTATATAGGTTTATGAACATATAATAAGTTCTAAACATGCATTTTCAGTTTCTGCAAGTACTAGATCTTTGGTGTGTAGCCACTTCGATCAGGTGATTGGTAGTCACTGAGAGTAAATCAGGGACAAGTCCTCAACTACAGCAACTTTTCATTCTGATTGATAAATGTCAGTTTGCACTTGATTCCTCACTAGATTGTGAGTTCCTCTAGGGCAGAAACTAACTTTATTCATCCTTGAGTCCCTGACACTGTAAGCAACTATGCTGTTTATTCTCTATCTCATCCCCCCTTCCAAGTTATCTTGTCTCTGCACCCCTTTAATCCTTTGTGTACCTTCTAACTCTAGGGGGTGGGAGGAACTGATTTCATGAATGGTATCATTCTGGTTCTGTTGGCCTCTGGTTTCCAACTTGGTTGGGCCAATAGGAGATACCAGATTGGAAATAGAAGGATGCCAGGCAAGAGATGACAGTGGATTCATTCCTGCTTCCGTGGGTGGGTGACTGGTGATAACTACAGCCCCTGTAACAAGGGCACCTCCTCCAAGTTTGCAGCCATCACTGGGTTTCTGCACTGCTAATCTTTATGTGACTCAACATTCTTTGCTGATTGTCATCACCTTGCCCAACCTCAGTGAACAGTCATGACATTTAATTCTACTCAAAGTTCTAGCAGATATTTCTTTCTGTTTCTTACTGGAATGCTGACTGATATGGCATTTGATAAATATTAATCAAGTTGAAATAAATCTCATTGGGAGTACTTGGAATAAACATACCACTCTAAATAGTCACATTTGTTTAGATTTTAAAATAAATAGCATTGCATAAGCAAACATCGTTTTCTACTTAGGTATGATATATGACAACTTGAATTAAAATACAAAACCACTGAGCGCCTGAGTGGCTCAATTGGTTAGACATCTGACTCTTGGTGTTGGCTTAGGTCATGATCTTACAGTTCACGGGTTCAAGCCCCACATCAAGCTATATACTGTCAGCATGAAACCTGCTTGGAATTCTTTCTCTCTCTCTCTCCCCTGCCCCAACACAGACACACACACTCTCTCTCAAAATAAACCTAAAACACACACACACACACACACACACAAAACCATTTGTTCCACACTTAGTTTTTCACATATTTCGCCATAGATACCTTCTACTTTTCTTCCATTCTCATGATATCACTGCCAAACTGAATTGATTGAGACGTCTGAGATAACACATTCAGCAAATTTAAACTCAGATATTGAATATATTGTGCTCAGCTTTTCTGCTATTTATTGTAAGACTGTACATGCCATTAGGAAGCACTTAGTTCCTCTCAAAATTAGTTCAAGTTGGTTTACTTATTACACAGAAATAATCCCTTACTCTTTTTTTCATAGGCTACACTTCTTTTCTTCTCAGACTAAGTCAAACCATATTTTAGGCTCTGTAAAAGAATTTCCTCAATATATTTTTTATATGCTTCTAACTCATTCACTCAGGTTTACTAATAAATAACATAACAGGCTTTTAAAACAGTGTTACTGGCAATTGGGTACCTGGGAAAATAATTGAGAGGCAAATATTTAACTCAAGACTCTGACATTACCAATTGTTGGCCTCTTGTTTTAGTTAGGTTATTAGAACTTAGATTCCTCTGAGCTTCTGTTTCCTCATCTGTGAAATGTGGGTCATAATATCTACCTTTAAAAGTTGACATTGGGGCGCCTGGGTGGCTCAATCGGTTGAGCCTCCAACTTCAGCTCAGGTCATGATATCGCAGCCTGTGGGTTTGAGCCCCACATTGGGCTCTGTGCTGACCGCTAGCTCAGAGCCTGGAGCCTGTCTTTGGATTCTGTGTCTCCCTCTCTCTCTCTCTCTGATCCTCCCCTGCTCATGCTCTCTCTCTCTCTCTCTCAAAAAATAAATAAAACATTTAAAAATTTTTAAATAAAAAATAAAAGTTGACATGAAGATTACATAAAAATGAATATATGTGATAAAGAATAAAAATCATATCATAATCTAAATAGATGCAGAAAGAGCATTTGACAAAATTCAACACCCATTCATGATAAAAAACTCTTGACAAAGTAGGTTTAGTGAGAACATAACATATTAATGGCCGTATATGAAAAACCCACAGCTAACATCATACCCAATGATGGAAAACTGAGAGTTTCCCCCCAAAATCAGAAACAAGACAAGGATATCCACTCTCACCACTTTTATTGAACATAATACTGGAAGTCATTCAGCAATCAGACAAGAAAGAAGTAAGTGGCATCTATATTGGTAAATAAGAAATTAATCCATCACTATTCGCAGGTGACATAGTATACAAAAAAAATCCTAAAGACTCCACAAAAACCCACTATAAGAAATAAATTCAATTAAGTTTTAGAACACAAAATTAATACCCAGATATTAGTAGCATTTTTGTACATGAATAATAAAGTAGCAGGAAAAAAAATTAAGGAAGCAATTCCATTTACAGTTGCACCAGAAAGAATAAATACCTAGCAATAAACATAACCATAGAGGTGAAATATCTATACTCTGAAAACTATAAAACAGTGATCAAAGAAACTGAAGATGATATAAACATATAAAAAGATATTCCATGCTCATGAATTGGAAGAATTAATATTGTTTAAATGTCCATACTACCCAAAGTTATTCACAGATTCAGTGCAATACTTAACAAAATACCTACAACATTTTTCACAAAAGTTGACCCAATAATCCTAAAATTTGTATGGAACCAAAAGACCCCAAATAGCCAAAGCAATCTTGAAAAAGAAAAACAGAGCTGGAGTAATCACCATTCAAGATTTCAAAGTAGACTACAAAGCTGAAGTAATAAAAACAGTATGGTACTGGCACAAAAACACATAGACCAATAGAACAGAATTGAGGGCCCAGAAATAAACCCACACTTAAATTGTCAATTAATCTATGACAAAGGAGGCAAGAATATATAATTTAGAAAAGACAGTCTCTTCAACAAATGGTATTGAGAAAATCAGACAGCTACATACAAAAGAATGAAATTGAACCACTTTTTTACACATTACACAGAAATAAATTCAAAATGGTTTAAATACTTAAATGTAAGGATTGAAACCACAGCACTCATAAAAGAAAACATAGGCGGTAATTTCTTTGGCATTGGCCATAGAAACATTTTTCTGTATATATCTCTTCAGACAAGGGAACAAGCAAAATTAAACTATTTGGATTATACCAAAATAAAAAGCTTTTGCACAACGAAGGAAACCATCAACAAAACAAAAAAGGAACCTATTGAATGGGAGAAGATATTTGTAAATAATATACCCAATAAGAGGCTAATGTCCAAAATATATAAAGAACTTATACAACTCAATACCCCAAGTATACAAAGCAAAACCCCAAATAATTTGATTAAAAAATGGGCAGAAGACCAGAATAGGCATTTTTCCCAAAGAAAACATACAGATGGCCAACAGACACATGAAAAGATGCTCAAAATTACTTATCATCAAATAAATGCAAATCAAAACCATAATGAGGTATCATTTTATACCTGTCTGAATGGCTAAAATGAAAAAGACAAGAAATAACAAGTGTAGGTGAGGATATGGAAAAAAAAGGAACCCTCATGCACTCTTGGTGGGAAGGTTAATTGGTATACCCTTTGTGGAAACCAGTACAGAGGTTTCTCAAAAAATTAAAAACAAAGATTGACCAGGGAAAGAGGTAAGATGGTGGAGTACTAGGAAGACCCTGGGCTTGTCTTACCCCTCAAACACAGCTAGATCAATATCAAATCTTTTGGAACTCCTAGGAAATCCATCTGAGAATTAAGAGAACCATCTTCACAATTAGTGGGAGAGAGCATGGTAGGTAAGAGACGAAGAGAAGTGAATCAAGGAGAGAAAAGCCACAGTGGCATGGAAGGGAGGGAGCTCTTTTTGAGGGGAGAAGATGGAGAGAAAAGGAGAGAGGTGGGGAGAGAGCAGCATGTAAGGTTTGTGCAAGAAACATACACTCTCCCCAAAACCATTGACTGGGAGAATAGAGAGAAGCTGACTATTGCAAGTTTTTGTAAACAGTGGAGCTCAAATTCTGAGGTTTTTAGAAGTTTGTGCCATTTGTGGAGTCAAGCCAGGTAGGTGGTGGTGCTTCTGGGGAGAAAGAGGGTGGAGGTCCAGGAGTGGACATTGGATAGCATGGTGTGGGGATCCCCTGGGTTGCACTGGTAGAAAACATTTCCCTTCTTGAAGTGCCTTTGGAAGACGGCATATTGCCTCTCCAAGGACAAAAGGCCTGATGGGCACCATTAAGTCACCAATGGGGGACAGCGTTGGCAGAGGGCAGATAACCTGGTTGCAGCTTTTCACTTTGGTTCACCATAAATTCCAGGCACCTATGCGACTGTGCATCTGCTTTTCTAAGACAGAATAAAGCCAAGTGCAGTGCTGCGTGGTTCTTTTCTGGAAGAGGGGATGGGTCAGTGCCTTGACAGTTCCTTTAAGATTTAGAATTTTGAATCCTAGCTGCATGCTAGAGATAAAACAGGAGCTGTGGTGCCAGGTGAGCCAACTGCCCAAGCACAGACAGAGTGAGTGCAGGGGTCTGACGGAAGCCTGGGACACAGGAGGGGAGATTGTTTGATTTTCTGTGAGGGCTTTCCAAACAGCAGCAGGCATAAGTACCCCTACCCCTGGTAACAAGTGAGCAGGGTGACACCATCTCCACCTCTCTTCCCCCAGCACAGTCAGACATCAGTGAACAACATAGTGCCTCCTATGGAGGCTGGAGCCACTTACACCAGACCCTGCCCCCTGCACCTTACAGGTGCATCTTTACTAAGGCAGATCTGACTGGGAATAAGCAAAACAGGCCTCTTCCTCAGAGGATCAACACAAGCCCCATCCATGCACCATGTCTACTGATCATAGATGTTTCAATGTGTCAGCTTCAGTTCTTTGGAAACAGGACTAGGCTTTAATTTTTTTTTTCAGTCTTATAGTTTTTTGTTAATTTGTTGATGATTTTTTTCATTTCCTTTTTCTCATTTTTAGGTTCAGGCTTCTTTCTTTCTTTCTTTTGAATCAGGCTTACCATTTTCTGCTTATTTGTGTTGTTTTTGTTCCTTTTCCTTTTTGCTTTTTTAAATCAGATTTTTAATTTTTTTTAATCAGGCTTATTTTAACAAACAAGTCAAAGCATACCTAGTTAGAAGTCTAAACACTCTCCACTGCAAGCAATGAGGGACTCTGCAGAGGACTGACCTGCAGAAAGAATAGCCAAAATGCAAGAACAGAGTGCACACAGTATATATCAGAAACACTTTTTGAAGCACCAGGTCCTGGGCAGTGTATGAACCCTTCTTAATATAGATTACTCTCAGGAGTAGGAAACATAATAAGCTTTCATAAAATGCAAAAGACATAAACCTAGACAAAATGACCACAAAATGGAGGAATGCTCCTCAAAAGAAAGAGCAAGAAGAAATCATAACCAGGGATTTGCTCAAAGCAGATATAAACAATATATCTGAATAAGAATTTAGAGCAACAATCATAAGACTACTAGGTGGGCTTGAAAAGAGCACATAAGACACCAGAGAAACCCTTGCTGCAGAGATAAAACACCTAAAAATGAGTCAGGCTGAAATGAAAAAAAGTCTATAACTGAGATGCAAAACCGACCGATAGTAATCACAACAAAGATGAAAAAAAGCAGAGGAAAGAATAGGTAAAATAGAAGATGAAATTATGGGAAATAATGAAGCTGAAAAGAAGAGGAAAATAAAACTATTAGATCACAAAGGTAGACCTAGGGAACTCAGTGATTTCATAAAGCACAGTAATATCTATATCGTAGGAGTCCCAGAAGAAGAGCAGAGGAAAGGGGCAGAAGGTTTATTTGAACAAATTATAGCTGATAACTTCCCTAATCTGGGGAAGAAAACAGACATTCAAGTTGAAGAGGCACAAAAAACTCCCGTCAAAATCAACAAAAACCGGTCAATACCATAGTGACCTTTCATGTATCATAGTGAAACTTGAAAAATACAAAGATGGAATTCTGAAAGCAGCTAGGGACAAAAGGTCCTTAACCTATAAGGGTAGACACATAAGGTTAGCAGCATACCTGTCCAGTGAAACTTGGCCGGCCAGAATGGAGTGGCGTGATATATCCAACATCCCAAATGGGAAAAACAGGCGGCCAAGAATAGTCTATCCAGCAAGACTATCATTCAGTATAGAAAGAGAGATAAAGAGTTTCCAAGGCAAGCAAAAACTAAAGGAGTTCATCAACACTAAACCAGCTCTGCAAGAAATATTAAAGACCAAAAACAACAAAGACTAGAAAGGACAGAGACAATCTATAAGAACAGCAATTTTATAGGTATTACAAGGTCACCAAATGCATATCTATCAATAAATACTCTGAATGTAAATGAACTAAATGCTCCAATCAAAGACATAGGATATCACAATGGATTAAAAAAAACAAGAGCCATAGATATGCTGCTTACAAAAGACTCATTTTAGATGCAAAGACATGTCCAGATTGAAAGTGAGGGGCTGAAGAAGCAGTTATCATGCTAATGGACACAAAAGAAAGCCTGAGTAGCCATATTCTTATCAGACATGCTTCTATCATACTTTATCAGACAAACTAGATTTTATTTTATTTTATTATTTTTTATTTTAGACAGAGACAGAAAACAAGCAGAGGAGAGAGGTGGGAGGAAAGGAGGGAGGGAGACAGAGAGAGAGAGAGAGAGCGAGAATCTTAAGCAGGCTCCATGTTCAGCATAGAGCCTGATGTGGGGCTCAATTTCATAAGCCTAGAATCATGACCTGAGCCAAAATCAAAAATCAGACACTCAAATTGTTGACCCACCCAGGCACCCCTAGACAAACTAGATTTTAAATCAAGGGCTGTAATAAGAGATGAAGAAGAACACAATATCATAAAAAAGGGATCTATCCAACAAGAAGATCTAACAATTATAAACATTTATACCTTCAAATTAGGAGCAGCCAGATATACAAATCAATTAACAACAAACTTAAAGAAACTCATTGATAATAATGTAGTAATAGCACAGGACTTTAACACCTCACTTACAGCAATGGACACATCATCTAAGTAGAAGATCAACAAGAAAACAATGGATTTAAATGACACACTGGACCAGATGGACTTAACAGATATATTCAGAGCATTTTATCCTAAAGCAGCAGAATACACATTCTTCTCAAGTGCACATGGAACATTCTCCAGAATAGATCACATACTGGGTCACAGATAAGGCTTCAACAAGTACAAAAAGATTGAGATCATACCATGCATATTTTCAGACCACAAAACTGTGAAACTTGAAGTCAACCATGAGACAAAATTTGGAAAGACCACAAATATATAGAGGTTAAAGAAAATCCTATTAAATAATGAATGAGTTACCCAGGAAGTTAAAGAAGGAATTTAAAAATTTCATGGAAGCAAATGAAAATGAAAACACAACAGTTCAAAACCATTGGAATGTACCAAAGATGGTCATAAGAGGGAAGTATAGTGCAATACAGGCCTTTCTCAAGAAGCAAGAAATTCTCAAATGTACAAC
>PJEM01013864.1:0-14545 GCA_004023845.1 Helogale parvula
CCCCCCCCCCCCCCACCGCGGGCCCGCACCTGCCAGTGTCAGCAGGTGAGCCGCACTCAGGTTGGCCCCTAGGGAGGGGCTGTCGTGAGTCGGCCTCTCTGAAGGGGTTGACACATTGCAAGGGTGGGCCTAGTGAGGGATGGCAGCGGATGGGGCAGAGAAGGAGCAGCGGCCCCTGTGAGAAGTGTCTGGCAGAAAGTTTGGTTGAAAACTAAACGGCCCCGTTGGGGAAATCAATGTGTGAAATGGACAGCCGTAGGGGAGACCCAGGACATGGGCGAGGGGATGAGTTCTGAGATGGCCCAGTGACCTGCAGCCCTGCGATGTGTCGTGTGCCATCCCCTGCTCGTGGCAGTGGGCGGACCTTGGGCCTACTTCTCACCGGCAGCGCCCAGCCCAGGTGGTGGGCCAGCCCTGACCAGAAGAGGCGATAGTGGGCATACAAGGCTCGCTCGGTCCTGCAGCGTGCACTGCCGGACGCTCGTGCTGCCCTGGATGAGCAGCCGAGGGCTGGGTTCACGTGGCAGGGACACACAGAAGGCCCCAGCCAGGGGAGCCACATTCTGCCAACAACCACGGGAGCCTGGCAGGGGACCCCAAGCTTCAGAGGAAAACACGGCCTGGCGGGGCCTCACTCGCAGCCCGGTGAGACTCTGCGCTTGGAGCCATCGAGATGAGCCAGGACTCCTGACTCCCAGGTGCTGTGAGATCATAGAAGGGGGAGTTGGTTTCAAACAGTTTTCATACGTACAACTTACCTGCGATAAGTCGGTGCATTTTCATACACACCCAGGGCTGTGCGGTCACCACGACCAGCGCTGCCAGCTAGTGTTGGTCCCTCCTGAAAGAACATTCTGATCCTCCTAAAACAGCCCCCAAAGCCATTAGCCATCACTCCATATCCTCCCCCATTCCTGCCCAGCCCTAAGTAACCATGAGTCCAGTTTCTATGTATCTGTGCATTCTGGACATTGCGTATAAATGGAATCAAACAATATGAGGTCTTCAGTGACTGGATATGTTCACGTGCCCTGTATCATTTCAGTGTCATCTTTGTGGCTGAATTACGTTACACTCTATGGATGCGGATATGCCGTGTTTTATCTATCATTCACAGGTTGGTGGGCATCTGGGTTGTTTTTCCGTTTTGGCTGTTGTGAGTAACACTGCTCTCAACGGGTGTGTGCACGTGTGTGCACGGAGATAGGGTTCTATCCTTTTGGGTACAGACATGGGGGTGGACTTTCCGGGCCATGTGGTCCTTCCATGCAGCCATTTGAGGAACTGCCAGGCTGTTTTCAAGGGGGCGGCCCCGGTTACATTTCCCGCAGCGGAGTGTCTCTCCCGCGGGGTGTCTCTCCCACGGAGTGTCTCTCCCGCGGGGTGTCTCCTCTTGCTGGGTAACACGCTCACACTTGTTACATTGTCGTTTTGATCGTAGCCCTTCTGGGGGAGGGAGCTGTGTTTGCACTTGCATCTCCTTGGGGAGTGATGACGTCTTTTCACACACGGAGTAGCTATTTGTGTGTCTTTTTTGGAGAAATACCTGTTCACATCCCTTGCCCATTTTTCAAATTGTGTTGTGCTTTTAATATTGAGTTGTAAGAGTTCTTTGTATGTTGTAGATACAAGTCCTCTGTCAGAGATGTGATTTTCAGATACCTTCTCCCAATCAGTGGGTTGTCTTAGCACCTCTTTGATGTATGGTTGGTGGCACATATTTTTTAATTTTAATGATGTACAATTTTTTTATATTTTTCTTTTGTCACTCGTGCCTTTGGTGTCACTAAGAACCCATTGCCTAGGCTAACATCATGAGAATTTAGTCCTGTATTTTCTTCTAAGAGTTTTATAGACTTAGCTCTTACATTTAGGCTAATGATTAATTTTGAGTTCATTGTATGGTGTGAAGTATGGGACCAACTTTCTTCTTTAGCATATAGATATCCCGTTGTCCCAATACTGTTTGTTAAGGACTCTTCTCTCCCCCCTCGAATTGTCTAGGCACCCTTGTCAAAAAGCAATCGCCCATAAATGTAAATATTTATTTCTTATCTCTCAATTCTGTTCCACTGATGTATATGTCTATCGTTATATCTTGATTACTGGAGCTTTGTTTTAAGTTTGGAAATTGGGCTGTGCGAGTCCTCCACCTGTGTTCTTCCTCTTCAAGATCGTCTTGGCTATTCTATATAATTGGCATTTCTATATAAATTATAAAATCAGCTTGTCAGTCTCTGCTAAAAAAAAAATGCCAGCTGGGATTTTGATAAGGAGCACATTGATTTGTAGATGATTTGGGGGGAGCATGGGATGCTTAACAGTATCAGCTCCTGTAAACCATGACATGGAATATCTTTCCGTTTGTTTAGATCTACTTTAATGACTTCCAAGAAAGTTTTATAGTTTTTAGGGTAAAAGTTTTGCATTTAATTTGCTCTTAGTACCTTAATCTTTTTGATATTATTGAGAATCGAATTATTTCCTTTCATTTCTTTTTCAAAATGTCCATTACCAGAATATAGAAATACAATTTCCTTTATATACTGATCTTATATATTGATCTTATGTTCCGAGATCGAGCTGAACTCCTTTATTAGTTTCAATGGTAAATGTTCATGGTAGGTTCCTTATGATACTGCACATACAGTGTCACGCCATCTGCAGGTAGCACTTTCACCTCTTCGCCAAACTGGATGTATTCGTTTCCTTTTTTATTTTCTTATTTTTTATTGTCTTGGCCAGGACTTCTAGTGCAAGGCTGAATACAAGTAGCAAGAAAAAACACACAACAACAACAAAAAGAAGTAGCAAGATCAGATACCCCCGTCTTGTTCCTGATTTTAGAAGGAGAGCCGTTAGTTTTTCAGCATTTTGTTGGCTACAAGTTTTTCATAAACGCCCTTTATCAGATTTAGGAAGTTCCCTTCAACTTCTTGTTCGTTGAGTGGCTTTATTATGAAAGAGTGTTGGATTTTTCTCAAGAGATTTTTCTGCGACTATTGATATGATCTCTTTTTTTGGCCTTCATTCTATCGTATATTGCATCACACTAATTAATTTTGGATGATTAAATCCACTTTGCATTCCTGAGATAAATCCTATTTGGTCGGGGTGTATAATACTCTTGGTATGTTGCTAGACTCTGCTTGTTTGTGTTTTGTTGAGCAGCCCTGCATCTGTGCCCACCTGGCACAGTGGTCTGCAGTTTCGGTGGGGTCTGTCTGGTTTGGGTACCGGGAGAATGCTAACCTCCTGGAGGGTCGGAAGGCGCCCCCTCGTCTTCCATTAGCCGGGTACATTTGCGCAGGATTATTACTAATTCGTCATTAACTATTTGGTAGAATCCGCCAGTGAACCCATCTGGCGTGGGTTTTCATTGGGGTTAGTTTTTTAAGTTGCTAATGTGATCTCTTCACCCGTCTCAGGTCTGTGTAGATATTCTGTTTCTCTTTAAGCCCATCCTTGGGTGTACGCGGCCACAGTAGAGCTTCCGTCATGCAGAGCTGTCGGGGGAGGGGCGAGTGTCCTCAACATCCTGAGATCTTGTGGATTTTCGCACGTGAAGGTTTCAGCACTTCCTGGATGGCCCTGGGGTGACTGTCCGAGACTTTAAATGATCCTTTGCTTGTTTGTTATAATTTCGCCAGTTGAAAGTGTGGTATTGTTGGAGAGATGGTCCAAGGGGCTCCTTACTGGTCATTCTGGACATATCCTATGTTGTTTTAAACATGTTGTCATTTAGACCCTTTAGAAAACTAATACAGGTGTGATTTGTGTTCTGATTGCCAATCTATTGGGAATGGGAAAGCAGCTGTAGAGAAGTATAGGAAAAACGCTTCTCTGAAAGAATCCTCCCATCTGAGCCACTACCCAGCAGCAGGGCGACCGAGGGCGTGCACCCTGAGGCCTCTGCCCACGGGGACAGAGCACAGGTGCACACGGGCCCCAGGGAGCTGCGGGGCTCCCTCTGCCCCATCCCCCAGCACAAGGCCGCTGGGGGACACCGGGGCCCAATGTCTGACCTGACCACACCTGCTCAGAGGGACTGATCCTCCCCTTACCCCTGAGGATTAGAAAGTTCAGGGGCAAGGAACTGATAACCGGAGACCTTAAATGCAGCCGTGACTTCCACAGGGACTAGATAATAGTTCAGTTTAATAGAAGGTTCTTAGCAAATAATCATCCCATTTGAGACCAGTGGTAAATTATACCTGAGTACAACTGGGTTCGCTAAATTCCTGTGTCTTGTTTTAGAAAAAGGCCTTCGTTTGTAGAAGTCAAATCGACGTCTTCCAGTAATCCAGTCTTATTTCTACGAGTTCTCACATGCCCACAGGCACGTTGTGAATTGCAGGCATCGACCCTGTGGGGGAATCATTAACTCACCCTGGAGAGGCGGTGTGACTCTGGACCTCCGAGTGAGGCCGACCTCACGGAGGATGGAGCAAACTGAGGCAGAGGCCGGAGAAGACACAGAAGCATGTGTTTGCTGCTGCCCTTCTGGGGAGACTCCACGTGGGGCTGCGTGGGCTCTGCCCGCGGGCTTCACTGGGGGACTGCCGGCACCTGTGAAGAGTCAGAACATGATAGCCGTCGGGCAGGAGGGAGTGTCACACATGAAGGATCGCAGTGTGGTGGGAAACAGCCATTGGAAACGATATTTGGGATATTTTATGTCAATTTTAATGGCAGGAAGAAAAACTGCAAGTTATTTTAACAAGCAGAACAGAGACCTGATGCTACGCAATCCTGGCTGTGCCGTTCAATCCGTGTGGCTTCCGCAGGTTCTTACATGGGTGGTGTGAGCACACAGACACGCGGCCGCACACGGTACCGTCCCACGTACTGTGTACGGAGATGGTGTGTGCGCACACACACACACACACACACACACACTTTTAAAGGGCTCCCGGTGCCCCACTGCGCACACTGCTAGGCGATTGAGAAAGGGCATCTCGCTTACTGCTTGTAGCGGCCCTGTGAGAGGGGCGTGGCCTGGGTGGAATAGTGGCCCCCCAAGATAGTGTACACCTGGCCCCCGTGGTTGTGACCTTACTTCGAAACTGGGTCCTTACAGATGTCATTGGGTCAAGATGAGGTCGTGCTGGATCAGGGTGGTCCTAAATCCCATAACTGGTGTCCTTAAAAGAGAAGGCCTTTGAACAGACACGTGGGGTGCAAAAGCCTCGCAAAGACAGCGGTGGGTGTTGGAGCCATGTGGCTGGGAGCTGGGGACGCCAGGGACTGTCAGCAACCACCAGCAGCCAGAAGAGGATCTGGATTAGGATCTTGAGAAGGAGCCTGGTCCTCACAACACCTTGACCTGAGGACTCTGGCCTCCAGAACGGAACAGAATACGTCTGGTTTGTGATGCTTGTTAGGGAAAGCCTCAGACATCAGCACAAGGCATGTTTATCGCCACTCAGTACACCAGGACAGTTATCAGAAGTCAGGGGTTAGTGGGAGCCCCCACATTTGCAGTTGGCTAGATGAGTGCATGGGTGGCTTGGGCGCCCCATTTGCCGCTGGGGCCAGAAGTGGGGGGTGTCTGTGCTCACTCCGGGTCGATAGCATCAGAACTGAATTGAATTGAATTGTTGGACGCCTAGTTGGTGTCAGAAAATTGGAGGCCGTCCCTTATAAAGTGCAAATTAAGACCAAAAGGTGATACTAATATACTCCTGTTTGATTGGAAAAAAAACCCAAAAGGAACCTGGGAATGGAGCAGTGGGGAGGGCTGAGGATGGACAGGGTTTCCGGCGCAGTCCTGGGGCGCAAATCACAGGACGACCCCGAGAGGGAACTGATGGGTCTCCCTCCAAGTCGCAGCACCACAGACAGATGACTCAGCGCCCCTGGTCTTAAGTGTGTGTCCGTGGGAAAGTCCTCGCATGTGCCCCTGAGCTCTGCACCAAGAGGCCGGTGCCGGCTGAGCCGGGGACCCCGAAGAGTCCATCTGTGGTCTGTTCAAAACAGGCTCAAAATGGGCTTGTTCCGCCATCCAAACGACCAGCATAAGTGACGCTCAAGAGTCAGGGCGACGGTAACAAAGTTGCTGCAAAACTCAGGTCCCAGGAGAGACTGTAAGGTGGCATTCTTTTCCAAAGTTCAAAAGTAAACAAAGTGAAACAATACATCATTACCAAGCAAAGACTGATGGACACCCATTTCAAGGTAGTAAACACAGCTCTTGAAGAAGTCAGCGAAAATCGGTGCTTCTTCAATGACATGCCCCGTTTGCCCCTCAACCTCTTCCCAGGGGAGTGAGGATCGCAGCAGTTTGCAAACCACGACCCTGGGCAACGCTTTGTCCCCAGAGTTTTTCACCACCGAGAAGACCTGTCCTTTCGGTTTTTATCTACTTGCTGATGCATGCGAGAGGGTTTCTCAGCAAATCCTCAGAGAACAGCCTTTCTTCGTGATATTTTGTGGAGTAATTAAGTGACAACATTTTGCTTGTACTAAACAATCAAGGTTTTTAGGGTAATTTAATGGGATTTTTTTTCCTCTTTCTTTTGGCAACAAACCCAGCTAAGTAATTTTGTTCTTCTTCCAAGTCTATCCTTTCGGTGTGGGGTTCTCTACGCAGGGGAGGGGGTGGCGGGTGGACAGAGAAGCAAGAAGCAGGCTGGTCAAATGCCCCGGTGGGGGTTAGGCAGGAACTTTCTAGATCTGCGCTCAGTGTGAATGCAGAGTCTGACAGGACTCTCTGGTCTCCACGGGCCCCACTCTCACTGTCTAGTAAGAACACTACTCAGTCAGTCCCTCTCTGGACGAGTTACTGAGCCCCAAGTGCAAAGGACAGGACTGTCTTTCTACAACGGTTGTGAATATAACCCTGGTGTCATTCAGACAAAAGTGGGCCTGCCGCCCGCCGTCCGCATACGCGCTTGGCTTATCTGAGAACCACTGGCCCCGTGGAGCACCCATGAGAAGGTGGGCAACTTCTTTTGCATGTAAATCAGTGACCCTTCGAACTAAGGAACCACCAAGGGTTTACTCCTGAAAGTGGTATGCTAGGGTCACACGGAAGAGCAAGGAAGGGAGATGAATCTTAAGACATTTTCACAATGTTTCAATGTGTTGGAGGCTGGGAGCATGAATATTAAAACAACAATCACAAAAGTGGCTTTTTTTCAATTATTGAGACTGAGCTCCGGGCACCCGGACATCTGGCAGACGGGCCGTGCGGGGCGCGAGGGCGCTTGTGCGGGGGCGGGAGGGGCGGAGCCCAAGCCGGTTCTCCACAGCCCAGAGGCACGCGGATGCTGAGCGGACCTCGAGAGGACAACGACTTGAGTCTGCCTCGCCGACCAAGGCGGTTCTGGAATCCACGCCTGCTGCTGGTCAGACGCCCGTGAGCTCCAGGCTGGGGGTTCGTTTTCTCTTGGCCTCTAAAACCAAGCACGAAACAAAAGGATTATGAGAAGCACCATTAGTTTGAACCCCCCAAATTACATTTTTAAGATTTTTTTAAACTTTATTCATTTATTTTGAGAGAGACAGAGACAGCGTGAGTGGGGGAGGGACAGAGAAAGCGGAAGAGAGAGAGGATCCCAAGCAGGCTCCGCACTGTCAGCACAGAGCCCGACGCAGGGCTTGAACTCGCGAACTGTGAGATCATGGCCTTCAGCTGAGCTGAAACCAAGAGTCAGCGCTTCACCGACTGAGCCCCCCAGGCACCCCCCAAATTACATTTTAATTTGCCTGTCCTAAATCCAAGGGCAGAATCAGCAGGCACACGATGAGATAAAGCTGAAGCCATTGGGATGAAGCCACGCCTGCCGCCATGCAGACCTGGGACACCAGCAGCGTGTGGGGACACACAGGGCAGCTGGCTCCAAATAGCACGAGGGTCCCGGTGCAGGGACGCCGGGAGCGGCCAGCACAGATGGGTCCCAGGTCTGGGTCCCTGAACACCGTTTTCCAGTCAATGTGGCCACAAGCCCCGGAGACACGGCTGATGCCAGCATGGCGGCAGAAAACACCAGATGAGTCTGGAACATTCTGTGGTGCCAGAAACTGGGGAAGTTCTCGGAAAAGAAGGAAAAGGCCACGAGGTGGGGGCTCTGACGGAGCACAGGAGCCGACCTGGAAAATCCCGGAGGCTGAAGTCCCAGCGAGTCGAGCAACAAAATAAATAAGGGGATTAGATCATGACCCGGAGAAGGAACCAAATATCCGTGCGTGGGTCCCGATGCGAATAAATGACTGAGAAATAAATGGAGAAATGCACAAACCTTCCTTCAAGAATTACAAATAATAAATCCATGAGGACCGGGGGGAAGAGAACATCCCATGAACCACTGCTGCTTTTGGCAGCGTCCACAGCCGATGCTAAGTCAGTGGGCGCTGGCCAAGCCTCAAAGAACCTACCACAAACGTTTACTAATTACCGCGGTGGTTGTAACATTATGTCCGCAGATGCTTTGATCCGCCCCCGGAGGTGGGTCCTGCTTCTCCTCCCCTTGAGTGTGAACTGACTTCTAACTTATAGACGAGAAAACAGACCCTTCACGAGAGCACGCCTTTCCCGGGAGAGGCTGGGGCCATCGGGTGGCACGCACCCCCGAATTGAGACCATGAGGACGCACCCCTCGGTGTCCCCCAAGTCCAGGACCAGGAGAAGGTGTCACACACACTGGGGGCCATTCCGCAGAGTATCCGACCAGCAGAGTCATGGAAACCAGGCAAGACTGGGAACCCCCCAAACACCAGGAGTAGGTTGGACGTGGGCACCCTGGGGGTCCCGGAAGGGACTCTGGGCAGAAGGAGGCCTTCGGTGGAAAGACGGGCGATGTCTGAATGTTCCAGACTCCAGTGAGTAACATGCTACCTGGGCGAGTGTCTTCGTTCTGACAAGTGTCCTGTGGTTACATACGATCTCACCAGTGGGGACCCGAGGGGGAGGACAAGCGTCCTCTGCGATATTTTCACGACTCTTCTGTAAATAGAAGAAATGAAGCTTCCAACAAGAGGGTCGGCCGTCAGAGGCTGGAGGAGGAGAGCCTGTTGAGGAATCACCACAGAACCGGCATGCGAGGTGTACCCAGCATGCTCTCCTCACCCCGCCTCTGTCCCCGTCCTGGGGCCCTCCCCCTGCTGAGGAGGCCGCCTGAGGCCCAGCTCTGCCCAGAGCGCTGGCCACGGGGGCATTTTTCCCTTAAGGGTTGTGACTGAGGCGCCCAAGTGGCTGTCGGTAAAGTGTCTGACCCTTTATCTTGGCTCAGGCCACGATCTCGTGGGTCATGAGTTCAAGCCCCAGATCGGGGTCTGTACTGACAGTTCAGAGCCTGCTTTGGATTCTCTCTCTCAAAATAAATAAACTTTAGAAAAAAGATTGGGGTTGTAACTATCACCAGAGACCCGTGTGAAGGGGATGAATTGTTACCAGCGCGATTTCCGGCACCAGAGGCCGGCTGGGGGAGGGGCCCTGTTACCAGACTGAAAGGCCAGAACCTCACGCCACCGACTGACTCAGCAAATCCCACTTCCTCTCAGAAACTGATCCAAGGGGGACGAATTGTGTCTCTGCACGTAGTTAGCCTTGAAGACATTCACTGTTGCGTTGCTTTCAATAGTCAAACAATGGAAATAAAGCAAACGTCTAAGAATTAGTAGTTAAGTCAATCCTGGTCCATCTGAAAACATGCATGTTTATTATGCGGCCGTTTAGGAAGATGTTGGGTGCAGGGGAAGAGCGTTCGGCCTTGAAAAGGAAGGAAATCCTGGGGCGCCTGTGCCTCAGTCGATTGAGCGTCCAACTCTTGATTTCAGTTCAGGTCACAATCTCATGGTTCATGGGTTCGAGCCCTGCGTTGGGCTCTGCCCTGAGCGTGGAGCCTACTTGGGATTCTCTCTCTCTCCCCCTCTCTCTACGTCCCTGCCTCACTCTCTCTTCCTCTCAAAATAAACATCCGGAAGGAAGGAGCCCTGACTGTGGCTACAGCGTGGGCACTGACGGCACGGCGCCAGGGAAGTGAGTGGAGAAGAGACGCCCTCCACGAGGGTCCAGTGGCCCATCGCCACCTGTCTCCGTTAGGCTCAGAGTTCTGTTTTGCTTCGTTTTGTTTTACTAAGGATAAAACGCGTACTTGGTTACTCATGAAATGAGCTTCAGATGGAGGCAGTGGTCAGCAGAGGTGAGCGAGGAGGGCAGAGGAGGCGGGCAGTGGACGGTTCTCTGCACCCCGAAGTCACGCCGGGGCGGTGGCCCCCAGCCCGTGCCCGCGCGGACGGGCACAGTGTTGAGTCCGGAGGGGGCAAGATGGCACGCGTGTGTGGGCGCGTGTGGTGGGGACGGCCCCCCGCCCTCTGCCACACTCCTGAGGAGAACCCTTCCTTCCTTCTGGCCAAGTGGGGTGTTCTGTCCCTTCTGATGTTGTGCAGTTACCCCTTCCCTTTGTGGCAGACATAGGTGTGGCCTGACTTCCGACGTGAATGCCACAAGTCCTAGTTCACCCCAAAGAATTATCAAGAAGGCTTTCATGCTCTTAAAGCAACTGCTTCAGACTCCGCCTGTTCTCTGCCTACAGTGTTGTCTCCTGCGTGGGGGCCCTGGGAGCAGCAGGGGCTGGTTCTGTGTTTTCCAGAACATTTCCGAAGCACCGACACCCAGCAGCATTCAAAGGGAGAAAAAGGATTACAGAAAACACAGTAGCATCATCAGTGAAGTCAGTCCAAGAGCAACCTTGAGTTACTAGAAAGGAAACTAAGTTAAAGAAGGCGAAGCGGGTGTGGACGCCGCGCTGACGTTCCGTGTGCCGCCTCGGGGCCCCCGTGGGGGAGCAGGCTCCGCACGCCAAGAGGCGCCCCTGCAGCCTCCTTCGGCCCCCGGTCTCCTCTCTGTGTCGTCCAGCGTCCGCGGTGTGACCTGCAGACTCGGCCGCAGCTTATTTAAAGACAGTGGCCCCCACACCCCCACACCCCCACACCCCCGCCAATTGGCAAGTTTGGAGGCGGAGTGGACAGTTCCCTGCAGCGGCGCCCGCTCCGGGACTGAATCCGCACCAGCCAAGCTGGCCCCGCCCGCACACGGCCACACCTCCATCCTTCACACCGAGACCCGGGTCCCTGAAGTCTGCAGGGATGGCCGACGGCAGGGGCCTCAGCCAGGCTGCTTACAACACAAGTCATTCAAAACGCATTTTTAAAAACGTATGTATGGGGTGCCCGGGGGCTCAGTCAGTTAAGTGTAAGACTTCAGCTCAGGTCATGATCTCATGGTTCATGGGTACAAGCCCCGCGTTGGGCTCTGTGCTGACCTCTCAGAGCCTGGAGCCTGCTTTGGATTCTTTCTCCCTCTCTCTCTGACCATCCCCTGCTCATGCTCTGTCTCTCAAAAATAAATAAAATGTTAAAAAAAAACCATATATATGAATTCCCCAGGAGAAATCGAGGTTAGGCTTTCATATTTCAGACATGCCCACATTCCAGCTCTCGTGTGCGTGAGCCATCTCGTGCTCGAGTGCTTACTGTTGAAAGGGTGATCCTACAGCCTCCACCCAAAAAGTTACGCTCCTTATCAGTACTCTTAAAACTGAAGCCATCTGTCTAAAGATCTCACATTTCTTTTAGGGTCACCTAAGCTGCCTTTGCAATATTTCGAAGAGAGACTTCAGACTGATCTTCCAGACATGAAGACTCACGTGTGAAGTGACTTGTCCAAATGGGCCCCTGCCTGATAGGCCAATAAACGCTGGAAAGCGGTCTTACTGCCTGACTCGCCCGTTCTGAAGAGGCACTTCCGGCCAGCAGCCCCACACTCATCTGGAAGCTGAGACCCTCCACAGCGTCATCTGCATCCCCTGGCGGCCGTGTCCACTGGGGGAGGGGCCGTGCCCACCCAGGGGGCCGTGTCCACGCTCCACTGGCCGCCCTCGAGCTCACTTTCAGCACCACTTCTCTCTCCAGACGGGAAGCTCCCCCACCATGTCAGGGGTCCCTGGAGACTGTGACAGCTGAGCAGTACACAGCGCTTGTTCAGTGCGCATCCTGCACGCCTGTCCTGAAATCGTCAGTGACATCTTCCCAGGCAATTCCAGCAGCCGGTGCTTCTCCCCCACACCCACCAGAGCCCCCCATCACCGCTGACGCTGCTCAGGGCCTTGCTCCCCACAGAGTCCTCAGGGCCCCGCACACTCCTGACGCCCGGGGCTGGGCCAGCTCCCTTCTGCCCTCTGCCTTCTGCACAACCACCAGCAGCGGGGCCTTTCCTTGAGCCGTGCTGCTCCCACTAACCTGCGTGTGAGCCACCGTGTGCAGACACAGCTCAGAGCAAGCGGGACGACTTCCAGCAGATGCTCAGTGCCACCCTCAGTTTAAATTGGCCAAGTCCTTGTGCACTTAAAGCGCAGGGGGAGTTTCCTCCCCGGGAGACAGGCCGGCTGGAGACGGGAAGACCTCAGTGGCGAGGCTCTTGGACCCTCTTACCCCCAAGGTTTCTGAGGATGAGCGCGAAGGATCGTGGCGGAGAGGAGCCCACGGTGCACCAAAGGTGAGACGCCGAATTCCATCTCTTGAGTGGTCGTGTATGACGCCAAAGTGCCTCTGGTGAGGGGAGGCCGGAGACGGCGTGGGTGACACGGGCAGGGACGGCCAGCATGCGGCCAACCCGCCGTCATCACCGAGGAATTCGTGCCTCGTAACTCAGGCCACCTTCCCACCCAGCCTCAGAAGCCGGCAAGATTCTGTGGGTTTCGAATGACGTGACCCGGCCTGGGGTTCCGGGGTGTTCCCGGGCTTTGCGCAAACAGAGCGGCACCGACCACGTGGTGAAGTAGCAGTGCACCTCGAGGAGACGGCGCAGATCAAACCTTCGCTGTGACGATCTTTGCGCCTCAGGGACACGCTTGGGGGTCATCGCTACATCCCGTGCGCCACGTCCGCGTGTGTGCCCAAGCGTGTCCCTGAGCACGCAGCCAGCCCCACTTCGCGAGGGCTGCCGCGTGGCTCCTCTCCATGGGGCCCCACAAAGCATGCTGCTCCCGGGGCAGTGGCCCTGGTGTGGTCGTTGTTTAGTGCCTCACCTTGGCCACAGGACAAACAACTGCCGTGAAGGTATTTTTGATATCTGCATAATATGTAAATTAGTAGACACTGATTGTCCTCCATGATGTGAGTGGGGCTTGTCTAATCAGTTGAAGGCCTTAGGAAGAAAAAAGACAGATCTCCCCTGAGGAGAGAATTCTGTCTCAAGACAGCTTCCAGACCCAAGATGCAACATCACCTCTTCCCCGGGTTTCCAGCCTGCCAGCCCACCTGCAAAGTTTGGACTTGCCCATCTCCACAATTGTGTTAGCCAATTTCTTTTTAATGTTTTATTTATTTTTGAGAGAGCAAGAGAGAGGTCATGAGTGGGAGAGGTACAGAGAGTGAGGGAGACATAGAATCCGAAGCAGGCTCCAGGCTCTGAGCTGTCCAATGCGGGGCTTGAACCCACAAACTGTGAGATCATGACCTGAGCTAAAGTCAGATGCTCAGCTGACTGAGCTACCCAGGTGCCCCTGTGTTAGCCAATTGCTTAGAATAAATCCCTTATCCATCTACCTACCTACCTACCCACCTGACTCTGTTTCTCTGGAGAACCCTGATACTCAAGATGAGGAGCTCAGGCACCTTTCTCTGGGGCGGAAGCCAAGCAGTGTCACCACCAGTGACCCTGCCCCTAAGATGCCGCTCTGGCTCTCCAGGGTCCCCAGCCAGAGAAGGAAGTAGAGAACAGAGCTGCCAGGCTGCTTAGAGGAGGCAGACACAGCCTGGTCTCAGGCAAAGCAGACAACAGAGCTTCTGTCGGGAGAAAAGCCAGCAGGAAGCTGGGGAGGTGGAAAGCCTCCGGCCCCCGGAGCAGTGGAGGCTGTGATGGCAGAGGGGCCGCTGGCCGTGGCGAGCAGGAGCGCGGGCTGAATCTTGCCTCGCCGGCCCTGGGCGTCACTTCTCCCTGCGTTGGTTCTCGGGCATCCCAGCTCCCGAGGACTTGCTGAACGCGGCGTGCTGTCTCGTGTCGCCAGGGCCTGTGCGCCCTTTCCCGCCTGCTGCACGGAGCCACAGACCTGGACCCCACCTGGCCCCAGGCTGTTGCAGTTTGGGTCTCAGTTTGGTTCCTTCCCAAGGCAGGTGCCCAGACCGCTTGGTGGCAGCCATTGATTTGGAGGTGGTGACAGGGAACTCTGGGCCAGGGGGAGAGGAGGCTGCTGAGAAGAGTGGGCCCCCGGGCTCAGGGCTGCTGGGACCCCCTCCTCAGCATTGTCCCCAGGGCCAGGCCCCTTCTCTGTGCAGGGCGATCCCGGGCACTGACTGCCCCGCCTTTCCACAGAGCCGTCTGCAGAAGCAGCTGGTGGCCTCCGGGGTGGGCGAGGGGCAAGGACAGGGCGCCCGTGGGGCCGGCCCCCGCTGACCCCCCAGCAGACGTGGGGCCGTACCCATCACTGTTCTCCCATGAACTCCGGAGAAGCAGCGATGGCCTCATTCAGCTTTGTGTTCCCAGAGCCCGGCCCCTGGGAACCCCCAGAGATACTGGTCACACGAGGAGGGAGCTGAATGC
>PJEM01013864.1:26898-38650 GCA_004023845.1 Helogale parvula
GAGGTGAGAGGGGCGGCGGGGGGTCGGGGCTATGGGTCTGGGACCTGAGACACAGGGGGTTCGGGGAGGCGGGAAGGTGAGGGCGCTGGGCGCGGAGGAGGCGGGGAAGGGGGCGGGGAGGAGGCGGGCGCAGGCGCGGAGGGGGCGGGCGCAGGGGCGGGGCGCGGCCCCGCCCCGAGGACCGCTGGAAAAGTTTGCGCCCAGGCGCGCGCGCGCAGAGGCTGAGCCCGGCGGTCCCGGGGACACGCGACGGGGACGCGGCGCCAGCGTGGTGGCCAGACGGGCTCGGGCGGGACCCCCCATCTCCTCCCCAGGACTCTCCCGCTGCCCTGGTCCAGGCCCCTGGGAGCGGAGGAGGCGTCGCGGGGATGCGGGCGACCCCAGTGCCCTTGCCAGACGGAGGTGAGTCGGCGGCGGGGCCGGAGCGCGGAGGCCTGGGCGGGCGGGCTGGGGGCAGCCGGTCCCACTTTTCTCACCAAATTTCAGCCTATCTCGGGTGTGACAGGGACCCGGCGGGGCGAGCCGCCGCCTCAGCATTACCCTGTCCCCCAGGCCATCCATTCCGGGGCCGGTCCCCGCGGAGGGGAGAGGGGATGATTCCTTTTGAACCGCGGCTGGACCGTCTAGACTGCGCTTCCCCTTAACGACCCGAATGAAAGAGAGGTGGCCCTTCCCGGAGACGCCCCCATGTCCTTCCCCGGGACAGTTAGAAGGTCAGGCGCCCTCCCAGGATGAGCACCTGGGGGCTCTGGGGGTGCCCTTCTCCTGGGAAAGACTTTCCTTTAAATTATATTCGCCTTAAAATCCGACTTTTTCCTTCTGTTTCTCAAGGTAGGCAGTGGGGACGTCAGAATCAGGGCCCCTGTGTCACAGCCGGGCTCCTGTGCAGCGGTGGCGCTGCCCTGGAGCTAGAGAGGGCAGGGGAAGGGGCAGGACTTGCCCTTCTTTGGCCCGAGGCAGGAAACTTGCGCCCTGCCCCTTCTAGCGGCGGCTCAAGTGGGGGCGTCTCCTCTCTCTCTTCTGGCGCTGGCCACTCCCGGGGACCTTCTTCTCTGTGGGGTTTCATGAACTTCTCCTGGGGTGCCCTGAGGGAGAACACATTGGGTTAGGAAGATCCCGGGGAGCGGCATGAACGCGGGGCTCTTCTGGAAGGTCATGTCAAAAGGAGAGGGTCCACCCCGACCAATTCCAGTATCCGGCGTCTTTCTAAAGGCCGGAGTCGAGGCTGCAGACATTCGCTGTACGTGCCCGCGTACCTGAATTCAGCCCGGCCGCGTTCTTGGCCGCCTGCGTGGCTGCCTTGCAGGCATGGTTAAGGGAGACAATCGCCAGACGGGACCGGGCCGCGTTAGGGTCTGTGGGTCCCTGGCCGACAAAGACAGCCACGCCGGGGCTGATGGTGTGGCCGTAGGCGCGCTGCGTCTGGGAGCGCCGGGATCTGTAGGATTTCTCACGAGCCTGAGGCCGAGTGCAGTGCCGGAGTGAGTGAGCGCGTGGCCGCGGAGGACCAACGAGGGGTGTTCTCAGCCAGCGGACCTTCCCGTCCGGCCTGCCGGGCTCCGTCACCTGACGCCAGACAGTAAGAGTCAGCCTTCGGAGCGTCCTGCCGGCTACGGACGGAACGGCTTCTCAGCCAGTCCTGCTTGGAAAACGCTGCTTTCCCCTCACGTTTCTGAACTTGGCCAAGTGCACTGCTCTCCTAATTCGCACCGCGTGTGGGTAGCAGAGACTCCATTTCCCTAGGAAGGAGCCTCACGGGTTGGCCCAGGGATGTTCTTGAAATGCAGGCACCGCTTTTCCTTTTTCTGGGAACTAGGACACCGACTTGGTCCTTTCGGATCATTTCCATCCTCCTAAGGATGCTTCGAGGCCTACCGCGTGTGCGTGTGCTTCTGTGATCGGAAGGTGAGAATCTGAGCGCGCCGTAATCTTGAAAACGTGGGGGTCACCCTTCGTGAAGCCCCTTTTTTTTGCCAGGACTTCGTGCTGTGACACCGCGCCTTCAGGCCTTCGGTGACAGAGCCGTGCTGTGGGTCACCCAGCCTTTCTGTGTCCTTCCTTCACTTCCTATAACTCCTTTGCTCCTTGGCCCCCGTCTGCTGGGCTGTTCGGCTGCCCTAGGAGACGTCCCGTGAGCTTTCGGGGCTAACGGGAGGCCTCTCTCCAGTTGTGGAGACGCCTGCATTTCACTTACTGCCGGGACAGCACTGGACACGCAGTCGCCTTTTGTTCTGTTTCGTTTTCCTTCTGATTTTGAGGCATTACCGCCACGTCTGTGGGAGGCCACGCGGCAGGCCACCAGGTGTACAGCGTGGCACCCGGGGTGGCTCTGGCGTCCGCTCGGCACCGCGAGCCGGAGCCAGTCCTGGGCCAGTCTGCGAGGCTTTTCCGCCTGGAGACGCTGCTCCGTTGCCCTGGTGTCAGCGTGCATGCCAGCATCCGGCTGCCCTTGTGACACCCTTGTCACCGTCCAGGTGCGGACGCTCGGGAAGAGCCGCGCCCTAACACGTGCGTGGGAACCACACCCCCGGACAGCCAGCCCAGCGCCTCTTCCGAGCCGTGCCGCCAGGAACTGCAACGGCCACAGCCCGGCCTCGGTTTCCTTCTGCTCACGTCCAGACGGCAGATGCCGCCGTGCAGACCAGACGCGCTGTGTCCCCGTGGCTCCGGGAAAGGATGGGAGGGAGCCCACAGTGAGGACCCCTTGGGCCCAGATGTCTCTTATTTGCATATGCCCTCAGCCCGCCCCCCCGGGGGGAGCTCATGCATGGGGGGCAATCACAGCAGGAGCCCAGTCCCGTGCCCTAAGAACAAGCAGAGAAGGGGGAGTCTGGAAAGAAAGAGAGGGTAAGGCCTCTTGTATCAAAACCCTGATGGATGAGCCTGGGCACCTGGGAGAGAGAGCGCAGAGGCAGAGCCTGGGTCCGGCTGCGCACCTGAGCGCCTGCGGGTGGTCACATCTGAGGCTCACCTGCCTGGGACAGTGGCTTGTGGGAAAGCAGCCCGGCGGGAAGCCTGCTCCCAGGCGTTAACCACCGAGGCTCCGGACTGGGCTCTGAGCTCAAGCAGAGCGCGCGCCGGGCTGTGAGTGAAGCCTCTTGCCGTGAGCACCTCCGAAAGCCCGGCGGGGTCACCTCAGAAATCCGGGGCCAGGGAAACACTCGTTAGTGAAGGAATTTCCTGGAGCCTTGAAACAGCGGCCCCTTGTTTCCTTCCGAAATTCTCGTAAACAACAACACAATACTGCTTTCCAAGAGGTTGTCCCCGCGTCGTGGGTGCTCGGCGTTTTCGCCCGTTTTGGAGGACGGACTCGTTGATTTCCCTGGGAAAACGTGCCTTTGAGAATCGTCGCCCGCCTCTGACCGGAGGAGTTTCTCACCGCCTTTGCGCGCTTTTCTTGTTCGCCTGTACGGAGAGCGAGAGAGAGGAGGAGAGGGAGAGACACAGACCCCAGACTTTGTGGAAATATTTTCCTTTAGTTTTTTTTCTTGTCCTTCTTTTTATGGTTTGTTTATTTTGTGGATTGCCATGTGTAGAGAAAGTGCATCACTAGCGTCGAGGGCACATCTGGACTCCATCGGCCGACCCGGCCCATCTGCGGATGCGCCTCCTGGGAACAGGGGGATGGGGAGCCCCACCGATGTGACACGGTCTAACCTGGATGACGCACAGTGGCACCACCTCCTGGAAGGCATCTTAGTGCTTCTCAGCAAAGGGAGAAAGCATTGGCGTTGAAATGCCTTGAGGTAGACTTGACCCCACCTTCGTGAGGATGCGGGAAAAACTGTAGATAGTGGTCTCTGTCAGGTCCGTCCCCTGGGCGCCGGGCGTGGGCAGGGCATCTGTTCACCGTGAGACGCACACACCTCCCTGCTGGGCGCGGTGAGCGGGAGGGGTGTGTGGGGGTCTGGGGGACGTGGAGTGAGGGTCCTGCCAGTGGCCATCAGCTTTCCGGAGCCTGGAAGTCGTCTGTGGTGAGCAGAGGCTTGTCCCCCGAGTGCCCGCACCACGCAGCAGCTTCCGGAACGGGGCCGGCGCTCCGAGCCTTACAAGACGAGAAGGCACGCCACCACCTTCCTCAGCATCTTTCATTGGCTGCTATTTCTGAGTTGTTCGGGGCAAACTAAGCAGGAATCAGACTCTTATAATGAAAAGCACACGGTGGTCACCGCCAGCCCCAGATGCTTGTCTTTTAAAATTAAATGAAATGTGAGCATGATTTGTAAATGTCCCGGTGGGGACTTCTCCAGCTGGCCGAGTGCAGTTCGTCTCTGCAGGGACCCCTGTTTTAGAGCCCCGCCCCGGACACCCAACATGATGCCCAAAATCCAAGGCACCACCTGGAAACACAGATGCAAGCTCCCACGGACACCCCCATCCAGTCCCAGCCGCGCATCTTGGGACAGTGACATGCGGAGGCCACCCTGTGTCCACAGACTGGTGCAGCCATCCTTGGCGGGAGCAGAAATTCCTGGCATCTGAATGTGGTTCCACGTAGGACTCGGCGTCGCATCGGCACAAAGAACCAGGTGGTTATATGCCACGGGGACCCATTTATGCAGAAGTTGAAGACAGACGTGGCCCTCGGGATGAGCAGCCTGCTGGTGGGGTCCCCTCCCGGGGAGGGGTGCTGGGTTGGGCCCCTCCTCTGCGGGGCGGGCCAGGCTGGCCTCCCAGGAGCTGGGACCTGCACGCCTGGCACTTCCCGGGAGGAACGTCCCGGGAGGGTGGAGGCCCCGCCTAGCCCTGAGCAGGGCTGACCTGCTCAGAAGTTGGGGTGAGACGGGAGAGTGCTCTTCCCAAAAACAAAGGTCCTGCGGCGTGCCTGAGCCGTGGAGGCGGACCTCCTCCGTGCTGCTCTTGACCACACACAGCTGCACTCCATGCATCCAAAATCAACTTGGCCGTTAGCCCAGCACGTAACTCTTGCGATGGAGTCTACGTTCCAACGTTAAAAATCCAAAGAAAATACGCTTTTAGTTCCAAAGAGAACAGATGTCTTCCAGTTACACAAAAGGCGGAGAATAGCATTTAACAAAGGATGTTCTGAAAAAGTAAGCTTTTTGAATGATGAATATTTCATCAAGGGAAGTGATCGATGAAGCATTACCTCAAAACGCATGCTGTCGGTGGCCCTCTGGCGCTTCTTCCGTATTTTCGTTGGGGTTAGTTTGCCACCGGGTCCTGGCTTACCGTTGGCTTGTTTTCCTGCTCAGCTCAGTTCCTAGCGAACCCGCGTATGCAGGGAAGGGCACCCCTGCAGCTCTTTACCTCCCAGAGTCCAGGCCCCGCAGCGCTAGCAGGATGCCCGTCCCTTCCAGGGATGCCCGTCCCTTCCATCCAAGCTGTCGGCCTAGCCCCGGGGGCGGGAGTGCACAGAGAGCACCGAGCGCGGCATGGAATTCCCGCGGGAAACAGGCCGGAGATGAGCTTCAGTTGTGCCGAGGCCCCAGAACCTTCCTGATGTGGATGCTTGGAGCCCTTTCTCACTGTCGTGGGTGTGAATCCACAGGCAGTTCACACTCTGTGTTCTGAGAGGTAACACTCGCACATTTCTACAGCTCAGACTGTTGGGATGCTAACTCATTCCCCGTGGTCATGAGTCATGGACCACGTGTGTGCCGTGGTCAGTTCCTGGGACGGAACCCCGGTGGGGGCGCTGGTGTGAGGCAAACTGGACTCGGGGTGGCGGACCGAGCGGGCAGCAGGCTGGCTGGCGTGGGGCGTGGGAGGCCCCCGGGTCGGCGGGGTGCCCGCCGCTAGCCGGGAAATCGCTGCTCTCGGGGCGCCGCTCCCTCTGACTCTCAGTGGGGCGGCACGCGTGTTTCTCGTCCCTGACTCTGTGCTGTGTCTTTTCCATGAGCAAGGACACGCGTGGTACAGGGCCGGCCGGCACGGTCCGTCTGGGGCTGGTGGTGCTGTGGGCGGGAGTCCAGCCGGGGCCCAGGGCCTGGTGAGCAAAGTGAGGTTGTGCCGTCTCCGTCCACACAGCAGTAGTAAAGGGCGTTCATCGCGTCCCTGCTATAGCCGACAGGCTCCGTGATCGATGTGGTGCGCACAGCGCCCATGCGAGTGTGACCCCAGGACACCCCAGGCAGAGGGCCCAGAGGCTGTCATTTCCACTCTTTGCAGAACAGTGTGTGGTTTGCTGTAAAAAGTGTCAGGCTCAGAGGGGGTGGGCTGGTCCCAGAAAGTGTCACAGAGCAGGAGTTGACGTGGGGCGTGAAGGCCAGGACGGAGCCCAGTGCAGGGGGAGGCTGGCGGGAAAGCTGCCCACCGAGCTGACCTGCGTGCATCCAGATGCACCGACACACACAACACAGGGGCCTCCCACAGGCCCGGCCTCTGGGGTTTCCGGAACCAGCAGGGCTTCGAAGTCCCCGGGCGCTGGGAACCTGTCTGCAAAGAAGAAATGGCATCGCGTCCGTCTGTCTGAGAACCCGAGCTCCCCGCTGATGGAGGCGAGGGCTGACCACCTCCGGGACCCTGAGCAGCACAGAGGGGCAGGGGAGCAGTGACCTGGAGGCGGTCCTGGGGGGGACCTGCAGTTTCCTCTCTCCTCCTCCCAGAGTAGCTGCCAGCACTGCAGCCCTGGGTCCTTTCGGGTCGAGACCCTCTCGGGCTGTGTTTGTACCTGGCAGCGAGCTCAGCGGGCAGACGAGGCCTCGGCCCCCACAGTGCAGACCCCGTGTCGTTGGGCCACCGTCCGTTTGTCTCTGAAGCCAGCTTAGGGCTCTGGCCTGAACGTTACCAAAGCCGAGGAAGTCATGGCCGGGTGGTCGGTGGCCTGCCTCACACTAACCTCGCTGGATCTCACATAGGTACTTGCACAAATAACTGTGATTTAAAACCCGCGGGCCCACTGAAAGCCACATCTAGCTGCGATGGTGACGTCACCGGACGTGCCGAGTATGACCCCCGCTGAGGGTGGGAAGTGTCAGGTTGGGGGAGGATTGACATCCGGGCCCTGGCAGGCCTGGCGCTTGGCTTCTCACCGTCACGGGTTCTCTGGTGCCCCCGGGGGCCGTTCCTTCCTGCTCACGGGCACACCCTCAGTTTTGGGGGTTCAGTTTTATCCAAGCCCTGGGTTTTCAGCCAAGTTCAAAGCCCAAGTGCTGGTCCCTGCCTTCCCTTCCTTCACCCTGCATCCCGCCTGCCCCCACCACGCCCCACCACCCCCAGGGAAGCCCTTGGTGGCCTTGTGGCCCTGTCTCAGGCCTCGCCTGCGGGCCGTCTGGACCCGACTCTGTCCCCGGCCCTGGTACCCTGCTCCACAGCTCCAGCCTCACCAGGGAGGCCTCAGGCGCAGGGGGGGAGGGGGGGCATCCTCCTGGACTCAGTCCCATTCTGTTGTCCTGAGATGACCCGGCTTCTCTCCCAGGGACGGGGAGCCATGGTCTAACAGCTCCTGTGTGCGGTCGGCGTCCCACGTGCCTGGAGATTCCCCGACGAACGTTTATTTGGGTCTGTGTTGTCGTTACGTGAGTGAATGACGGGGTGCTCACGTACTGAGTACCCCCGCCCCCCACTCCCTGTGGGTCAGACGGCAAGTCACTGCCCTGGCCGCCTCAGTCTCTGGGGAGCCCTGGGCTGTTCCTATACTTCTGGATTTTCGGTGCCTTTCTCCAGCCTTGCTGCTGCCACTGTTCCCCCTTAATTGCCGGGCACCCCTCTTCTATCTCCGCAGGCGCCTGCTCTCCATGCCCTGGCCGGGGTCCCACCGGGGCCACCTCCGAAGCCTGAGCCGGTGCCTTTTCCTCTGGAAATGGACGTGCCCAAGGCGCCCTCTGGTGGCTTCCAGAGCTGAGCCTCGGTGAGTCTCCCCCATGGCGGCCACGGGCCTCACGCCGCGCCCCATGCCCCCGCCTGGGAACGAGACCCTGCACCAGCACTACAACTACGTGGGCAAGCTGGAGGGCAGGCTGGAGGAGGCCCCCGACGGCAGCACGCCCACCACCGTGCTGCTGCTGGCCGTCTGCAGCCTCATCGTGCTGGAGAACCTGATGGTGCTGATCGCCATCTGGAAGAACAACAAGTTCCACAACCGCATGTACTTCTTCATTGGCAACCTGGCCCTCTGCGACCTGCTGGCCGGCGTCGCCTACAAGGTCAACATCCTGATGTCGGGCAAGAGGACGCTGAGCCTGTCCCCGACCGTCTGGTTCCTGCGCGAGGGCAGCATGTTCGTGGCCCTCGGCGCGTCCACCTGCAGCCTGCTGGCCATCGCCATCGAGCGGCACCTGACCATGATCAAGATGCGGCCCTACGATGCCAACAAGAAGCACCGCGTGTTCCTCCTGATCGGGATGTGCTGGCTCGTGGCGCTCTCGCTGGGCGCCCTGCCCATCCTGGGCTGGAACTGCCTCCGTGACCTGCCCGACTGCTCCACCATCCTGCCCCTCTACTCCAAGAAGTACATCGCCTTCTGCATCAGCGTCTTCACGGCCATCCTGGTGGCCATCGTGCTGCTGTACGCCCGCATCTACGTCCTGGTGAAGTCCAGCAGCCGCAGGGTCACCAGCCCCCACACCTCGGAGCGCTCCATGGCCCTGCTGCGCACCGTGGTCATCGTGGTGAGCGTCTTCATCGCCTGCTGGTCCCCGCTCTTCATCCTCTTCCTCATCGACGTGGCCTGCAGGGTCAAGGAGTGCGCCGTCCTGTTCAAGGCCCAGTGGTTCATCGTGCTGGCCGTGCTCAACTCCGCCATGAACCCCGTCATCTACACGCTGGCCAGCAAGGAGATGCGGCGCGCCTTCTTCCGGCTGGTGTGCACCTGCCTGGCCCGGGGCCGCGGCGCCCGCTCCTCGCCCACCCAGCCCGCCCTGGATCCCGGCCGGAGCAAGTCCAGCGGCAGCAACAACAGCAGCCCCACGCCAAAGAGCAAGGAAGACCCTCCCCAGAGAGCCGCCTCCCCCTGCACAAGTGACAGAAACACACCCCTGCAGAACGGGGTTCTCTGCAAGTGAGTGCACCTGCCTCCGGGAAGGGCGGGGCAGACCCGCGCTCTGCGGCCACGCTGCGTCTATTGTACGCCTCGCCCCAGGAGATCCAGAGCAGGAACTTGGGAAACCTATCTCCCGATAGCCTGCCCGGCGTGGACGTCACGTGAGGAGGGGGCCCAAGGACTCGCCCGCGTGGTTCACGGCGGACCGTGTGCTCTGTCTGTTTCAGCTCGAGTCTTCCGAACGCACCACGCTGCCGATGGTATCTGCTGCCCTCCCCCAGACCCACGGGCTGCTCCCCGCAGGACCTGGGCAGGGAAGGTCGTGGGCCCCACAGTGTGCAGTGTTTCCCGGATCGTCGCCATGACGTTTGGTGACTTCACGGTACACCGTGCACGGGGTGGATGCCTGTGTGCTCATCTCTGTGTTGACGGAGCCCTGTGTCTCACGGGCCTGCCGTTGGTGCGGGGCACCAGCTTATAGCGGTGAGCGGCAGCATGTGGCACAGTCAGCAGGAAGTCCAAGTGCGTCCTAATTGAGCTGTAAGGATGTGGCTGGAGACTCAGGGGACACGCTAGTCCTGGGCTCTGCGGACCGACGTGAGGGCTTGTGCTCTGCAGGCTTTGACTTTCCAGAGACATGTGGTTCCATGCCGGCCTCCGAAGTGTGGGTCTGAGGGATCCCAGAGATCAGGGATCTGGTGATCTCTGGGAGTTGTGTCCCTGTTTCTCTTCTCTGCACATCCAAACCCACATTAACTAAATTCCCTGATTGGGGTTCCTACAGGTCACAGAAGAGCCAGGGTCTCCCAGGAGACCAGCCAAGAAAGGGACCCACGAGGGAGAAGCAGAAGCAGTGGTCTGTTTCTGCAGTGGAATGTTCCTTCTGCGTTAGGAGAGGTTTCCAGGGCCATGCTGAGTCTCGTTCTCTCTGATCAGAAAAGCTCGGAGGCAGCCGCCCGGGGCTGTCCCGGCACAGTAGTGCCCGGTGGTCTCCACCTCCCCAAAGCTGATCCTGACAGTGACCCATTGGGAGTTCACTGTCCAGGGAAACACAAGAATGCTGGAATCTTCGCCGGCTGCCTGGGTGACCCTGCCTCCCTGATGGCCGCATAAAGGGATTACTCAGGAGATGTTTCCGTGTGCGCCCGGCCCAAGGACCCCACCCACAGGACAAACGTGTGTGCATTTGCAGAGTTGATGGGTTCTTGGTAAAAACAAAACCGAGCAGCCTTCAAAAGGACTCTTACTCAGGCGAGGCCATGTCAGAGCCCCTGGCGTTTCTCAGATTCGCAGGGGCCGGTGGGGGGCGGTTCGGCCAAGTGAAGACTCAGTCTTACCACATCAATGGTCTGGAAGAGAAGCTGGTCCTGACGTGTGTTACCTGATGCATGTTCCGGGCCCCACGGAATGTTCCGGTGGGTCCCGGGTGGTCTCCGTGTACCGACCAGACCATCCTCCTTTCTGTTACCAATATAAGGGGATGTCCTCGGTGGCATTTTGGTGTCTTTACATCACTGTAAAGGGGCTGCTTTCTGAACTCAGTGTTTCTAGAAAAGCCCAGCATGAGGTACTGGTTGAGAAGACGAAGCTATGTTTCCGAGAGCCGGAGTGTTGGGCGTCGGTGCCCGCCAGGCGATGACGTGACTTCAGGACCTGGAACCCTGGCTCTGAGTGGTGTCGGGGGCCCCGTCTCTGGTGCTGGTATTAGTGACAGTTGCTCTGTGGTCCTGTTGAGAGAAGGCAGAACTTGCAAGCCATCTGAATGAAAAATATGCCAGAACAGGCAGTGTTTGCCTGATGGATGCAGCACGTGATCAACCGTAAGCCAGTGTGCCCGGCCCTTGGCAGCCCACTGGGGCGCATTCTGGAGTTGAATGTCAAGGCCAGAGAGCACTTATGCTAGATCTCGCTGGGTTAGTAACCTTCACCGTGTCCTGTGTGTTTGTTGAAAAAATAAAATAAAACCAAAAGCCTGCGTATAAAGCTGTTTGTTGGGGTGCCTGGGGGGCTCAGTCAGTTAATCATCCAACTTCAGCTCAGGCCATGATCTCCCGGTTTGTGGGTTCAAGCCGCATGTCGAGTTCTGTGCTATCAGCTTGGAGCCTGGAGCCCACTTGGGATTCTCTCTCCCTCTCTCCGCCCCTCCCCTCTCCAGCTTTCTCTTTCTCTCTCTCTCTCAAAATAAATGAATAAACTTAAAAAATTAAAAATAGGAAAGGAAACTTGTGGCCGGGGGTCAGTGTGGGGGCACCGTGTGGTGTGCAGGGTGGTGGCCCGGCCTCCCACCTGGGGCCACTGTCCCTCCAGGATGGAAACGGCTCCTGGAGCCCATGCTCTCCCCCGCCCAGCTCTCCACTCGCGTGGCCGCTGTCTGGGGACGCCGCCCTGGGTCAGGGTCTGGAGGCAGGACTGCTGGGAGGACGGGGAACCCTCAACCCTTCTCCAGGGAGAAAATCATGGGTCCTGGCAGAGCCCAGCTGGCCGAGGCGAACGTCTGGTTCTGCTCTGTTTGCAACAGGAGAGAGTAGGTCAGAACCGCTCCCTCGCCCGGCGTCCGTGACGGAGGGCCACGTCTAGTGTGAGTGTGCGCATGTGTGTGCGTGTGTGTCTGCTCAGTGTCAGGCCCGCATCTCAGCACAAGCGAGGCCCATGGCGGCTCCCCAAGGTGGCAAGACGGAGGTGGCCAGAGACCCCATCAGGAGCCCCGTGTGCTCTCCACACCCGGGGGGGCCCGGCTGTGCCGGGGCTGGTGCTGGAGAGGCACGTGCTCCCTAAGCCCCTCCCCCCCGTGAGGCAGCGCACGACCCC
>PJEM01013865.1:0-23801 GCA_004023845.1 Helogale parvula
TTTAATTGGGATTGCATTGAATGTGTAGCTTGCTTTGGGTAGTAATAACATTTTCACAATGTTTATTCTTCTGATCCATGAGCATGGAATGTCTTTCCATTTCTTTGAGACTTTTATTCTTCTGATCCATGAGCATGGAATGTCTTTCCATTTCTTTGAGTCATCTTCAATTTCTTTCATAAGTTTTATATACTTTTAAAAAGTTAAAACAAAGTTAGAAGAAAAAACCACACACATATGAATGTATCAAAGAAAAAAATTTATGCCCCACTTTTTGGTATCTGTTTTGAAGAGAAAGCTATAGAGCAAAAATTAAACACATGCTATAAACTCTCTCTTGTAAAGACAGAAGCAAATCTTTTATAGCTAAATCCTTTTATTCATCTTTCATGAAATCTGTACACCTGAAAAACTCTCATTTGAAATTAACTTCTAACAGCGAGAAATAAACTCTGAAAAATTATTCCTACATGAGGGCAGCCATAATGTTTAGAAGAAAAAGCCATCCACCAAATCAAGGAATCTAGGTAAAAGTGTCCCACAACCACTATGTAACCCTGGGCAAGGGACACAAGAGGTTGTACTTGCCCAACACTTAAAATGATCATAGATATAAAACCCTGGAAGTCTGATTCTATTTTAAGACAAAGATGCAAACATCTACTGAAACTGTCAAAAATATCTAAAGTCCATTATGGTTGCTTCCCACTAAATATATCGTAACATGTACCACAAAGTCCTATGTTGTAACTTACATTTACATTACATTATAGTTCAGAAGAAATGAATTATTCCAAATGTTAAATATTCATAGAGACTTCAATGGGCAAATACTATTTATTTATTCTTTCATTTCTACTTGACAATAAAAAACAAGCTAGACTTTCAGGGGCAGAAAGCACCCTTGACATGGTAAGGCAGAGCCAAAACTCCAATCAATCTTACCTATTCAAAACCAGCATTCTAGAATCCTCAGACTTCTGGGAAAGTTCTAAAGACATAAGTTGTCACAAAGACATCTTTTTCTTTTTTCTTTCTTTCCTTTGAGGCAGTAAGGTGCCCCCTGAATACCAGCATAGACTGCCAGGTGAGGTCTACTCTTGCTGAAAAGCCAAGCATACCAAAGACAGAAAAGCAAAAAGTGAAGACTGAAGAGAATACAAGTAACAACCGTTACAGAAAGAAAACATGAGGTTGGGGAAGAAATCTAATGGCTGAGAATAGATGGAAAAAGGAAATATTGAGGATTAGAAACGTGGATTTTCTGTTCAACATGTTTTGGGATGCTGAGAAGGTAGGAATGAGGAGAAAGAGAATGATATAGTGAGGGATAGCAATGTTCTTGAGAAAATTATTTAACACTTGAGAATTTTCTATAAAATGGAGATATAAACCTACTTTTTAATTGCAAAATAATTATAACCATAGCATTAGTTAAAACCTGCATCTTTAACATAATTACCATTTCTTTTTTGTGCTAAGGCTATTTAAGATCTCTTAGCAAGTTTTAAGTATATAATACAATATTACTTAAGTTTATTTGAGAGAGCGCACATACAAGCAGAGAGGAGCAGAAAGGGGGAGGAAGAGAGAGAATCCCAAGCAGGCTACCCACAGTCAGTGTGGAGTCCAATGAGGGGCTCAAGCCCACAAACCGGAAGATCATGACCTGACCCAAAATCAAGAGTCTCTCAACCAAATAAGCCACCCAGGCACCTCTATAATACAGTATTATTATAAACTATGATCAATCATTATGCTTTACATTATATCACCAGAATTTATTCATTATATAGATGGAAGTTTGTACTCTCTAAGCAAAATCTCGCCCATTCCCCCCAGCCCTAGCCCCACTTTTTGGTATCTGACTACTCTTCTGTTTCTATGAATTCAGCTGTTTTAGATTCCACATTTAAATGATATCATAAGAGTACTTGGTCCTTCTCTGTCTGGCTTTTTAGCATAATACCCTCAAGGTCCATCCATTTTGTCACAAATGTCAGGATGCTCTTTCTCATGGTTGAATATATTCTATTGTGTAGATGTACCATATTTTCGTTATTCATTTATCTGTTGAAGGACATTTAGGTTGTTTTCAGGTCTAGACAACTGTGAATAATGCTACAATGAACAGCATTTGAGATCTTCTTTTCATTATCTTAGGATAAATATCCAGATGTGAGATTTCTGGATCAAATGATAGTCCTATTTCTTTTTTTTTTTTTTTTTTTTTTTTTTGAGAAACCTCCATAGTATTTTCCATAGTGACTGCACTAATTTACACTCCTACCACCAGTGTACACGCGTTCCACACCCTAACACTTATTATCTCATCTTTTTGATGACAGCCATTTTGACAGGTGTTGAGATAATATCTCACTATACTTTTGATTTGCATCTTCCACATAATTAGTGATATAATTACTGTTGGCCATTTGTAGGTCTTCTTTGGAAGAAATGTCTATTCAGTTCCTCTGTTCAATTTTTTTCATTTTTTTAATGTTTATTTAATTTTGAGAAAAAGCACAAGTGGGAGAGGGACAGAGAGCGAGGGGAGACACAGAATCTGAAGCCTGCTTCAGATTCTGAGCTGTCAGCACAGAGCCGGACACGGGGCATGAACTCACAGACTGTGAGATCCGAGCCGAAGTTGGTGGCTTAACCTACTGAGCCACCCAGGCACCCCTGCTTAATTTTTAACTGGACTCTTTCATGTTTCTTCCTACTGAGTTGTATAAGTTCCTTATGTATTTTAGATATTAACCCCTTATCATATAGATATAGGATTTGCAAATATTTTCTACCATTCTTTAGGCTGTGTTTTCATTTTGCTGATGGTTTCCTTTGCTGTGTGGAAGTTTGCTAGTTTGAAGTAATCCTACTTATTTATTTTTGCTTTTGCTGCCTTTGCTTTTCGTGTTGAATCCAAAAAACTCATTGCCAAGACTGATGTCAAAGAACTAACCACTTATGTTTTCTTCTATGTCTTCTATGGCTTCAGGTCTTACTTTCAAGTCTTTAACCCACTTGGAGTTGATTTTCATTTGTGGTGTAAAATAGGGGTCCAGGTTCATTATTTTGTACTTAGTTACTCAGTTTTCCAAAAACTACTTACTGAAGAGACTTGTCCTTTCCCCATTGTATATTCTTGGCTCCTGTATTATAAGTTAATTGACTACGTATTCACGGGTTTATTTCTGAGGTCACTATTTTATTCAATTGATCTATGTGTCTGTTTTTTTATCAATACCATACTGTCTTGATAACTATAGCTTGGTAATATAGTTTGAAATCAGAAAGTGTGATGCCTCCAGCTTTGTTCTTCCTAAGATTGTTTTGGCTTAAAAAACAAAACAACAAATCAAGACAAAACAAAAACAAAAACAGGAATTCCTGGGTGGCTCAGTCAGTTAAAAACGCCCAACTCTTTGATTTCAGTTCAGGTCATGATCTCACAGATCATGAGATAGAGCTCCACTTCAGGCTCTGCTCTTGGTGTGGAGCCTGCTTGAGATTCTCTTCTTCTCTTTCCCTCTGTCCTCCCCTCACTTTCACTCATGGGCACGCACACACACACACTCATTCTCTCTTTTAAAAAAAAAAAAAAAAGATTGTGTTGGCTATTCAGGGTCTTTTGTGTTTCCATACAAATTTTAGGAGTATTTGTTCTAGTTCTGTGAAAAATACCAGTGGTATTTTGATAAGGACTACACTGAATATGTAGATTGTTTTGGGTCATAGGGACATTTTAACAATATTAATTGTTCCAGTCCATGAGCATGGAATATCTTTCCATTTTTTTGTGTGACTTCAACTTTTCATCACTGTTTTACAGTTTTCAGTGTAAAGGAATTTCACCTCCTTGGCTAATCTTATTCCTAAGTATTTTATTCTTTTTGTTACTGCAAATGGGCAAAAAGAATAAAATGGGTGCTACTTTTTTTTGGTAGTGTCTATTAGAGTTTTCTATAATATAATGTCACCTGTAAAAAAAAAAAAAAAAAAAAAAAAAGTAAGTCTTACTTCTCCCTTCCAAATTAGATGTTTTTAAATTTCGTTTTCTTGCCTAACTGTTCTGGCTAGGATTTCCAGTACTATGTTGGTTAGAAGTGGCAATAGTGGGCCAGCTGTTTTATTCTTGATCTTAGACGGAAAGCTTTCAGCTTTTCAACATGGAGTATGAGATTAGCTCTGGCCTGTCATACCAGGTCTTTATTATGTTGAGGTACTATCCCTCTATACCCAGTTTGTTCAGAGGTTTTATTATGAATGGATGTTGAATTTTGTCAAATGCTTTTTTTTTTTTGCATCTATTGAGATGATCATATATTTTTAACCTTCATTTTGTTGATATGATATATAACACTGCTTGATCTGTGGGTAATGATCCATCCTTGTATCCCTCGAATAAATCACATATGATCATAGTATATGATCTTTTTAATATGTTGTTGAATTTGGTTTGGCAACATTTTGTTGAAGATTTCCATATCTACATTCCTCAGAGATATTGTCCTATAATTTTCTTTTCTTGTAGTGTTCTTGTCTGGTTTTCGTATAAAAGTAATGCTGGCCTCAAAATGAGCCTGGAAGTATTCCCTCCTCTTCTATTTTTTAGAAGAGTTTGAGAAGGATTAGTATTCTTTAAATATTTGAAAGAATTTAGGAGTGAAATAATTTGAGGAAATTATTTAACTTCTGAGCCTTTTCTATAAAATGGAGATGTATAATTACTTTTACCACAGAATTTCTGTATGAATAAGAGAAAAAAATGTAATATAGTAACTAGAATCAAGTAGTCTTACAATAAATGTTAGGTCTCTGCCTTACCCCTCCCAAAATAAAAACACAGTCCATCAAATATGCCCTATGTGATTCATCTCCACCTTGTTATGGTCAAGATGAGCAATGGCTGCAGTAAGTATTAATTTTAGCATAATCTATGGAAAAAAGTCCTCGAGAAAACTGCTCATTTATTCTGAGAGTTACCTTCAAGTTGTGGTTACTTAATATTCAAGCTTTTAAATGCAGCAAATTACCCTCATCAGGTTTGACAGTAAAGAATAAAAGCATCTGTACTAGACTATCTCATTTACTTTGTAATTCTTCTTTAAATTGATTTTTAAAATATAACAAACCTTTGATGAAGAAACTGCTGAAGAACTTGAGGGTGAAGTGTCTCTTGATGTTTTTAAAGACTGAACAGGCCTCTCTTTACCTGTATAAGAAAACATAAAATGTAATTTTCTAGCTCATTTGTTTTCGATTAGAGTGACTTTGTAACTGAATAAATGAGAGGGGGCATCATACACTCATTTTAGTACTGAAGTCTTTATTACATTATTAAATTAAATCTGTTAATACCTACATCCACCTATCTCTCTCAAGGGCTGAACACCATAAAAAATTTCAAATAACCTAGAGCCAATGGACATCATTTATGGCAATCTAGGCCATACCTTCAAAGCCACTTAGCCAACACAGAACCACTGAGAAGACCTTCAGAATGGCAAAAGACTAAACTCATAAACGCTTCCTTCTCCAGGTTCCTAAAAGCTAACTTTTATCAGAATAAAAATTCCAGAGTAGTTATTTTATAAATACAACAAAGGGAACTACATTAAATGATAGCTCAAAGCAAGGGACACATAGGAAAATCTAGCAGACGTTCCTGATGTTTAGTTTAAAAAAATAAAAAACTAAAAAAATTATAATATGGAGCACTAATCCAATGCCTAGTATGAATGAGTACCCAAATTTCATTAAGTGGTTAAAAATAAATGTGTGAGATAATCATTACCCTTTATCTTCAGTCTCGACAGACACTAATGTAGTGCTATATGTATACCATCATTTTTATAGAAACTGAAACCAGAAACTAGATTTAAACAATATTACTTTAGTCAGTTCAACAACACAGAAAATTGTTTTAGTTAAATATAATCATAAAAATAACTATGAGCTGTTACTGATACAAAAACATTTCATTAAATTATCTGTATATGTCAATATAATATAAATCTTCTGCATTGCTAAGAAAACTGACAAAAATTAAATTGCCTAGAAAAGGAGAAGGTGGCACCAAGTTTGGAATGACAAAGAAGCTGGTCAAGATCAGACAGTGGGTTAGGGCCAAGAAAGCAGTCAAGAGCAAAAGCAGAGATAAGATGACCTTGAAACTGAGGCAAAGCCAGCTTCAGTCACAAAGCCTCTTAAGCTCTTCCTGCCATGGTCAAAATTGCTAACTAGGTGCCTAGAGGCTCAAGGGCAATAGTGAATAACATCTCTTTCCAACATGCTGCAGACCTGGAAAGCCTTTCTGCAGACACTTCCATCGCCTCCCCAGGGACATCTGCTAATTTTTTACTGTCATGAGTGGGAGAGTACCATTCCCACACAGTTAAGGAGAGGCTGGGAATGTTTGTAGGAACACCCTACAAAATGCACAGAACATCTCCCAACAAAAAATTATCCAGCCTCAAATGTCAACAGTACCAAGGATAAGAACGCCTGCTCTAAGCACAGTATTCTGAGACTCCAACAAGTCTTAAAAAAGACATAACCCTAGAATCCTCTAACTTGTGATATTAAGAGGCTTTCACACGAAATCATTTTAAAGATTCCTGCAGACCTTAAAAGTCAAAAGATGCCAACCATCACTGAATCCCAAAATGATTTAAAACGTAGTTTATTTAGTCATTTCCTACTGTATTTCCAATGCATATGGCAAATCCCACATCATATTATATGACAGTGTTGGTCTATTCCACTGCACCAAAAGCTCCAAGTATCATAGCTTATTTCTGAATACCCAGGGCCTACCCAGTTCAAGTCCTTTAAGAAAAGAGTAAGTACTCAAAAATTAGGTGAAAAGATAAACTATTTTTCTAACCTTAATATACAGTGACCTTCTTATTCTATTCAGATAAGCAATTCCCTGAAAGAAGTTGAGGAGCTCGGCCAATCAGCATATCAAACTATGCTAATAAAGGCATATTTATAGGCTCAATTCTGACACAAAGACAGCTAGACACGGAACAGGCAGCTGTTAATCTCTTACTTAGTGAAATCTATCAAAAACGATATCAGCACTGCAGGTGTGTCAACTACAGTACCAAATGTAGTCTTAGATCTTCCCTGATTTTAGCTGCATAAGGCCTAATTTAAGCAGATTTCAACCAATCTCAGTGTGCAGAAGCAAAGGAATACTGAAGAGTAGAGCAAGTGGTAGATCATATCTCCACATCTATTCATATATACCTGTTGCATAAGGGCAGGCACAGGCAAGAAGCAAAGGATAAAGAAAAAGGATGCTACAACAGAAAGAGCAGAAGGAGCACCGAAAAGGTAAAAAGAAAACCTCTGGTCCTACTGTTGTCAGGTCCTATCTGTCAATGATTTGTTTATTCTACAGATCTCCATCTCCTTTAATGTGGCTATTCCTGACCAGGAATGGCTAGCCCAGAAAACCAACTCACATATACCCTCCATATCCTAATACCTGTATCTATGACTATTAAATCCTGAGGCCACCTGGGTGGTGTAGTTGGTTAAGCATCTGACTTCAGCTCAGGTTATGATCTCACAGCTTGTGAGAGTCCTATGGGACACTGGAATATGCTTCAGATTCTGTTTGTCTGTCTGTCTCTCTCTCTCTCTAAATAAACATTAAAAAATTTTTAAGTGTTTCCAACTAAAGACTAATGGAGCAGTTATATACTTTCCCATTTCTGTAACCTCTATCAATTCAAGTCCCCCACCCCTTCATAATCCCAAATCAAAATCTATCTCAAAACTCACCTCTTTCTGGATTTCCTTCATTCTGCCGTTTGTAGGAGGCACCAGCACGGATGGACTCTAGGGAAAGGTGGGCAAGGAGGAATTAACACCAGCACCTCTGTGCCCAGGAGGGATAAGAGAAGAACCCAGAAGTAGGAGTGATTAGAACAAGAACTTCTGAGCATTTGCTGGTGACCCTAAACTCTTTCCTACCCTGTCTTCAAATTGGGCTACCTGAGCAACCACCACTGAAGAGTAGTAACAAAACAGGAGAAAATTTCTGTTTTTAAGATCAGAAGCTAACTGGGTACAGTAACAATGAAGTGTTAAGATTAGGCTAACCAAGGATAGCATGAGCAGAAAAGAATGAGAAAAGGGTCATGTGATAAGACACCTAAAGTTGAAGACAAGGATCAGGTCTTACTCAGCATCTATTCTAATCTTCGTGAAGCTGGCAAAGGATTGGTTAAACAAGGACACTTACGTGCACGCGCGTGCGCACACACACACACACACAAACACACATATATATATTTTTTCTCTATATATATATATACATACACACTATATATACTATACACACACACACACACACACACACACACACACACAATCAAGAGAGAAAGATGAGTCACCTCTAGAAATCAAAAGGGACACTGGTAAAGTTTTCATGGTATATCACACCAGTCACCCGGGCTTATAGTAACTATCTGCAAAGGTCATTCTGACTTGCTCTCAAAAGTAGCCCTTTACTAAATCTTGCTACATCTTTTCATACAAACTTTCTCATATATGGATTTTCTTTATAAACAAATCCACAACTACGGTCTTGCTAGACCCTAACTGTCCCCTATTTATAATCTTTTAAATATTTTGTTAGCTTCCTTACCCACAAATCACTTAATGATGAGATGTAATTTTTCAAATAGCCTAAATGTGCTAATAAGAGCTCCCAGACGTCTTTCTAATAAGATGCAAACTCCTTAACATTTATTTCAAAATTTTCTAGTTTAGATCTCAAATTGCCAATTTACTTTTTTATGGCACAGTTAGCACCTTGCATTAAAAAAATATTTTAAGGGGACACGCGGGTGGCCCAGTTGGTTGAGGGTCAGACTCCTGAATTCAGCTCAGGTCATGATCTCATGTTTCAGGAGTACCAGCCCCACGCCGGGCTCTGCACTGACAGGGTGGAGCCTGCCTGGGATTGTCTCTCTGCCGCTCTTTGCCCTGTGCATGTGTGCTCGCTCACTCTCTCTCAAAATAAATAAACTTAAAAAAATATATTTAAAAAAATAGCAAGAATGTTGTTAAAAGATGCAATATCTTTCTCTTTGTAATCCCTGACCTGGCATCTGGACAATTTTTGTTCCTCCTCAGCAGCTGATCAGTTTTTGTTTTTTCCTAAAGTACACTGTGAACACTATTACTGAACAGTTCTCTTTGTTTTAGCTAAATCCGTATTCAACTACACTGCTCAGCACCTTCACATTGGCATTTATTCTTTTATTTTCACATTTATTTCTCTTTTACAGAAAATTCTTCATCAATTTACCAAATCCTTTTTTTATTAAGTGTTTATTATGTTCACTTGCTTCAAATTCTTTGTAGATCAAGAGATGAGAGTACTTGCTTCGGCAGCCCATATACTTAAAAAAAAAAAAGAGAGAGAGAGAGAGAGGAGAACACTGACAATTTACAAGTGTCTGGAGTCTAGCGAACGTTCATAGAGCTGATGAATGTGGCTTGTCCCCATCTCCTTCAAACTCCAAGTTCAGTGAGTCCACATCAGAAGCCTGAGATCAGTCATGACAGCAGTATTCACTCCACAGCAAACGCCACAAATCATGTGCTGTTCCCCAGGAGAGTCAGTCTATCAACACACCACAGCTGCTGTGTGTACTGATCTGGATACCAAATTTTAGAGACACTGTAGTAATCACCACATTTAACTACAGATCCCCATCCATAAAAATGAGACTCAGGCTATTTAATAATATCCTAACAGACCAACAAAACCACCCAGCTGAACTCAGCTCAAACTGCAGATTCATAAATAAGTGCTTGTATTAACCTACGAAGTTTTACAGGGTTTTGTTTTTTAACACAAGAGATAATGGAAACAATCCTACTATGCTTAAACTTTTCATCTTAGAGTTTTCAATGATTTGCTTATATTAAAACTAAAGTTTTCTTCTCTTGTCCTCTATTATAGTTATTTTAAAAACAAGTTTTTCTTGGGTCACCTGGCAGGTTCACTAGGTGGAGCATAAAACTCTTGATCTTAGGGTTGTGGGTTTGAGCCCCACTTTGGGCATAGATTACTTACAAAAACAAACAAACAAACAAACAAATAAGGGCCCCTGGGTGGCTCAGTAGGTTAAGCAACCAACTTAGGCTCAGGTTATGATATCCCAGTTCATGAGTTCAAGCCCTGGGTCAGGCTCTGTGCTGACAACTGGAGCCTAGAGCCTGCTTTGGAGTCTGTGTCTCCTGTTCTCTCTCTCTGCCCATCCCCTGCTCATGCTCTGTCTATCTGGCTCTCAAAAATAAACATTAAAAAAATAATAAATTTTAAAAAACTAAAAATAAAAAGTTTTTCTTAATATTTTGCCATTTGGTTTTCAAACCTTTGTACTTCTGTGTTTGTCCTCCTGCATGTTACTAACCACATCTTTCTCTTGCTTCTCTGTTGGTTATCATTTCCTAAATGTGAGTATTCCTCCTAACTTCGTTTTTGCTTACTACTCTTACATGGCTCCAACCAACACTATGAATACAAACGACTCTTAAATCTACTTCTTTCACTCATACCTTGATAGTTTTAATAAGATGCAACTTCTTAGCTATTTGACCTGTACTTCAAATTCACCTCACATGTGATCTTACTAAGGAGACACTAACTCCCTGCTTGAGAGCAGGGCAATAGGGACTCGATGCCTTTGCTGTAACATGTTTAAAAAAAAAAAAAATGAACCCCATATTAGGATAAAAGAAAGAAACCAAGAGAGGAAAATTCTGAAGGTGGCAGTACGAAAATCGAAATCTAAGTCAATGTACTGGTAAGTAAAATAACAAATGAGGAAGAAGAAGATGATGAGGAACACTCCATAGATCAGGTAAGTTCTTTCCACAGAGAAGCAACTTAAGGTTTCAACAAACATTTAAACGTATTATAAGATTTAACAACATTTGGTGACTCTTTGAATAGAACAGCTGATATGAATATCAACAATATTTGATGAATCTTTGAACAACATAAAACTTCAGAAATATACCTTCTTCTGGAAAATATTTGTTTTCCTGATGAAGCAATGATGAAAAGAACTAGACTCATCCAACCCTATCATGTATTATTAATTATTGATAACCCATGTAAGAACAAAGGACACTGCTAGAAAAAAATATTAAAATCATCATTAGAGATGATAAAGTTAGGGACCATGTCTTGCAACTTTTCAATTCTTGGTACAGTGCCTAACATACAGGAACAAAACAGGTACTTTTGAATGAAAGACTTATCGGTAAAAAAATTTCACAGCACAGGTAGGACAGTCACAACTCCTTTGATAGCTGAAGCTGTGAAAGAGAAATTAAGATATAAACAAATGAAGATGTGGTGGCTACATAGATGCTAAGGAAAGTATTTATTTTTCTGGACCATGGATAATGATATGCAAATTCGATGCTCCTGGTTGGGAAGAACATGATTTTCCAGATACCCTATTGGTCAAGAAGATACGAAAGAGAAAATGGAAAGGACACAAGAGAGATGCTCTTGTGATACACCAAAAAAATGACAGACAGAAAGAATCTAGGTAAAGGGGTAGAGAAACCATATGCCACCTCTGCCTCCCCAAAACAATCATCTTGAGAAGGCTGGAGATTAACAAATAAGGTATATTAACTATGAATACTTGGAAATGAACTTCTGAACAGAACTCTCCTTTTAATACATCAGCTAAAACCACATGTGCTTGCTCTTAAAAATATAAATAAAACAGTATATTAACTGTTTATATTATATTCTGAACGTGTGCTGACAAAAGGTATTAAGTCCCTAAACAGAGATGCTATAAATGCCTACACATATGGAAACATCATTGATTGATTATTGTTGGAACTGTAATCATTCTGATGCCAGGAAAGCTATAACTGTATTCCTAAAATTCACCAAGGAAACTCATAGCCAAAGGCCTCGTGAGTAAACAATAGATTCTCAAAGAACAATATATTGTAGAATCAAATTCAATGGCACATTAATAAATGGGATCAATCAAAGTCAAGATCTTCTAAGAAAATACTAAATTATAGTTCAGGATCTCATAGGCTACAACTCATCCAAATAATCCTTCTCCACTTCTTTCCTTCCACAAATTTCTACTCACCCTTCAGACATTACCTAAAATATCTATTCCTATGGAATGTCTGGCTTGTCTCCCTTACCAGCTCATAAACTCAGAGGACAAAGATTAGATCCACCCTGCTTGGCAACCATTTATGTGAAATATATCTTTGATAAATAAAAGACTGTATGCTATAAATGCCTACACAAATACAGTTAACTTTCAAACCACAGAATGCTATGATACTCAGTTGCCACGAGAATGGGTTTGTCCTCCCTTCCTACTGCCTAACATGTTTTCCTATTGCCTAAAATATACATAATCTGATTTCTATTACCATCACTCTAAATCTGCACCAATGAAGCCTCTTTTTAAAGACAGAATTAAACCTTTAAATTTATTGGAATTTCAGCTATAATTCAAGAGTCATGTGGCCTTCCAAATGTATTCACAATGAAAGGTCTTAAGACATGTCTCTTTTCCCATTATGGTGAAGTTCAATAATGGAGTCTACCTTCCAAATATACTCTTCTCAAAATAGCATTTGTAATTCTTAATACATTTTCAGTCATCTTAGAAGATGCACCTTCAAAAAGGATTAAGCACTGATGAATGACAGTCTTTAAAATGATCTTCTAGGGTCACCTTGCAGGCTCAGTTAGGCAGGCATGTGACTCTAGATTTCGGCTCAGGTCATGATCTCATGATTTGTGGGTTCAAGCCCGGCTCGGGCTCTGCGCTGATAGTGCTGAGCATACATGGGATTTTCTCTCTCTCTGCCCCTCCCCTGCTCGTGTGTGCTCATCTCTCTCTCTCTCTCAAGTAAAGGAATTTTAAGTAAATAAAATAAAGTAAGTCTTCTATTCTTAATAACAGTTCCTGATATCAATAAAATAAAGGGATGCTGGGCCAAAGTCAGAGCTATAAGAAAACAGATACACACCAACAAAAATAAGCTTGCAAATCTTCCACAGTAATGGTATTTTAAAAATTCGACCAAAATGTCACACAGCCTAATTAACGTACAAGCATCAGTGGTAAATCTGACATTAATCTCTAGGCAAGTGTTAAGAACAAATTAACAAAGATATAGTTTCTATGTATTTATTAAATAATCATCCCTTGAGCCACAATGGATTTATAAAACAAGGTAATCTTTATGTCCCTGTTGTGATATAGAAACTCATTCTAACTTAAAAGTTTTAAGAAAGCACCTGATGAAGTCTTCCATGAAATCCTCAAGAGAAAAAGAAGACAAGATATAGGATCACAACTAGTTAAAAACAATGCGGAAAAATGGTTGACATCCACAGACAGAGGTCTCTATAGGTTTCTAAATTTGGCTATATGCTACTCAACATAATTATTAATGACTAATAGAAAACCCAAAGCATTTTTCTTTTGCTGATGAAACTGCTATTTTTACCTGCTGCAAATATATAGAATCACTGAGATTTTAAGACCTCTATAGAAAAAAATAATAAGCCAAATTAATTAGATGAAATTTAGCATTCCTAGACTTCTTTTTTAATGTATAAACTACATTAAGAAAAAGTACACGCTGACGGGCATTTTGCTAAATAGTAATATGTGTGAAAATGGCTTAGGTTTCAATTGCCTACAGTCTCAATAAAGGCCAGTAATACAGTCCAGTTGACAAAATAAAAGTTCAGTTCTGGCAACACAACTTAAAAGGAACAGAAAGAAAATTAGGAAAGCAAAGTTCTGAAAACATGTCAAATAAAAGCTGAAGGAACTAAATATATTTGAACCTGCGGGAGAAAAAAAAAAAACAAGAAGATTATGATGGTACTCTTCAGATACATAAAAGGTTACAACATAAAAAGAAGAAACATGTTTATGGCTCTAAGACAAATAACTAGTATTTTTTAATTGTTTTATAAAAAATGAACTATACAAAGATGGATGTACTGGACTGTGATATAGTAAATTTATCAAAGGCAGTATTTTAACAAAGAATAAGGATAGGAAACTGAACTGAGTGATTTCTGGTATCACTATTAATGTTAAATAATTATCCTAAACAAAAGAGTAAGAGAGGAGAACAATGGGATTCAACTGAGAAAGAGGAGAAAAAAAGAAATAAACATCTGAGAGTTGACAAATGGGGAGATATTTGGTTAGATTAATAGGCATAAAAATAAACTTGAAGTAAAAACATACAGGATACACATACGACAATTTTAACTAGAACAGTATCATAATGAACAAAGGGAAGCGCTGAGGTTAACTAGGACAACCACTTAACATGTGAACACGGACGACAAACAGGAACAAGAGATATTATATTAACAGCTATGAACAGGTTAATCCAATTAAGTTATAGGCAAAACAGTCTTATATATAAAGCACAGAATTAAAAAAAACATTTTAATTTAGGAGGATAATTAGTCTATAAAGTAATACAAGGTTTACAGGATTAACTCAAAAGACTAAGTAGAAGAAAATCAAATACATATGAAGACATGTTTATGTGAGTGTAAGCACAAACTGGGAAATAAGTAGTTGAGATTAAAAAAAAAAAGTAGTAAAAAAAAACCACTCTGTGGCTTATAATCAATCATATAAGAGACGTATTAAATGCACAGAAGCATCATGAAGAGTTAGTCCTTAAATGGTTACCACAGCCAAACTACTAATGATTATTAAATTAAAATTACTCTGAAAAGTATGAATAAAAAGCAAAAAATTAAAATTAAACTTAGCAAAATGAGGGCATTAGGAAAGGAAGAAAATTATTTTTACTTGTTATTTATAGAAACATTTAAAATTTTTGCCAAAATTTTAATTTACATTAAAAAAGTAAATTAACACATTGTTGCTAATTAATCCAGTTTAAATGATAATTTAAGGACCCTGTTTCACAGTCCTTTTTTGAAGAAACGCAAGGTACCATCACTATCTGTGACATTTAAATTCAAAGCAAGAATTGGTATCAGAAATGTGTAACATAACAATTACTTTTTATTTAATGTTTAAAATAAGACTTCTCCATTAACTTTTTGCAAGATGATTTTATATAATTATTCTAAAAACTATTTACATAAAAGGAGTATAGAAAAACATTTTAATAGCTAGCCCAAATAGTTACAACCCAAGTAACTTGTAAAGAGAGTTGTCCCAGAACAATCATTTTTCTTGATTAAAGAATTTAACTTTAAAATTTTTTTTAAATGTTTTATTTATTTTTGATAGAGAGAGAGAGACAGAGCATGAGAGGGGGAGGGGCAGAGAGAGAAGGAGACACAGAACCGGAAGCAGGCTCCAGGCTCTGAGCTAGCTGTCAACACAGAGCCTGGCACGGGGCTCGAACCCACAAACGTGAGATCTGACCTGAGCCGAAGTCGGAGGCTTAACCGACTGAGCCACCCAGGCGCCCCAAAGAATTTAACTTTTAAAGCTGAATGACTTAATATAAACATGAAGGCTTACCAAAGTCATATGTTTTATTTCACTCAATTTGCACTATATTTTAGTTTCCCAGCTTTCTCTGTTATCTTTCCATCATTCCAGATAGTAAAACAAGTAGACCTCAAAGGATGGGGTAAAGTATATGGAGACCCTAAGACAGGAGCATCACATGTGGCTTCCCTGCATTTCATCTCAAGATTTTAAACTTTCAGCTACTAATTACGAGGCTGAAAGCAGACAGAAAATGCCTACCTAAAAATATGTTTTAGAGGAGAAATGGAAAAAGTAAGACAAATTCACTAATAATTAGGTTCACTGCAAGCTGTTAAGTAAGAATCTTAAGCTTCCATCTTACTCATGTTTTGTTCAAAAGCCTTCATAATCAGTTTCCAAAGATACTTTCCTCCTCTTAATCACTGTATTTGGAATTAAGTCATACACATCCAAAAAAAAATATCTTCTCAGAAAGTGTCTGGCTAACATTTACATCTGTGCATATGTGTATGCATTAGAACTCAGATGTTATTCATCCTCTTGATAAAGGGGAGAGGATGGGAAAGAGGGAAATAAAGGAGAAAATCCCAAAGTGTAGACCCTGAAAACTCCATATTAAAGCTTTCAGTTAGCTGGAACTGTATGTTTATTTTAAGTAAGTGGGCATACATAAGTTACAATATTTGTTTTAAATCCTTCAAATAACATTCTTACCTCCTCTATGATCATTCATACACAAGTATCCAAAAATATGTTTTTTGGAAGCCCCACTCTACCTAGCTCTGAAAATAGTAAAAAATTGATAAATGTTCATTTAACACAAGAATCCAACAACAGCTACAATGGAGACAATCTAATGATCTGAAGTGACCCTTCCATCACTCTGAACATGCAAGAAGCAAATGTTGTCAAACTAAAACTCTTATTTTTGGAAAAACAGTTAATACGAAGGAAGTTAAAAAGTAAAAAAAAAAAAAAAGAGAGAGAGAGGTGACTGGGTGGCTCAGCAGGTTGAGCATCCAACTCTGGATTTCAGCTCAGTTCATGATCTCACGGTTTATGGGTTTCAGCCCCACATCAGGCTCCATGCTGATAGTAGAGAGCCTGCTTGGAATTCTCTCTCTCTCTCCCTCTCTTTCTGCCCTTTCCCTGCTCATTCTCTCGTTCTCAAGAAATTGATAAATGAAACTTAAATCAAAAAGTAAAGAAAAAGAAATATCCTTGACTTTTCTGATTTCGGTATCTTGACTTGTAATTCCTTCCACCTAGAAGATACTTTTACTTGTAGAAATCTGAAATAAAAGATGAGCCCAATCTCCAGAGTGAGAATCTCTCTCACCTCACCTGTTCATGCCAGGTTAACTTATTTATGACATATCAATTCTTATATTAAAGTCATATTTTAAGGGTACCTGGATGGCTCAGTTGGCTGAGTGTTCAATTCTTGATTTTGGCTCAGGTCATGATCTCAGTTCATGGATTCGAAGCCCTGCGTTGGGTTCCACACTGACAACACAGAGCTTTCTTGGGATTTTCTCTCTCCCTCTCTCTCTGCCCCACCTTTATTCATGCACTCTCTCTCTCTCTCTCTCTCTCTCAAAATAAAGAAATGAAAAAAATTTTTAAATGTTTTATTTTATAGGTTATATTTACATATTGATAAAATTGTTATTAGCTGGGGGGAAAACACCTAAATATATTCTAGTTCCTGGTGACGGGGACATCCTTCCATCTAATACAGTGCCTTGCATTTAGAAGGCAGGGGGAAATGTTTATAAATGAGCTCAACTGAAGGCAGTGGAGTCCAGAAAGATAAAACAGATTATCCAAAAAATAAGTTGCTCCATTTATTTAGTCCAACACACTGAGCAACTCAGCCAGAATGGCATGCTATGACTGCACAGAATGCCATGCATGTCTAGGTACTCCAAATAAAACAAACAAACAAACAACAAATTGGAGGTTGGAAAAAAATAAACCTAAGGTACGACATAGCTCTAAAATCTATAAATAAAACTACACCTTATATTTAGGGGAACCCCTGAGATTTTTCATGAAAAATATACTATTCAGATAACTAGAGAGAAGTATCTTCTACTGACAGAAGATTGAAGAGAATGGACTAACACAAGAACCAGCAGAAAATACAAGAGTATATAACTTCCCAACATGATTACAAACACGTATCTTATGTGCTGAAGAATTAAAAGGGAAATGTCAATGTGAACCACAACTTGAAATGGTTCCAAAAATATGTGTGTGGTATTATACTATTCTTTCAACTTTTCTAGAAGTTTCAAAATTTTCAAAATAAAAGACTAAAATAATTCTCTCTGACAATACTATAACACAGTGTGAATCAGTACATTCTCTTTAGTGAATGTTGTAAAAGAATTCTTAAAAAATACATACTTCTATGTTGAGACTGATGGACAGAGTACGTTTTGCTTCTTTCTGGAGAGTAGCTTCTACTACTGACGCTGGAGCCAGACCTGCTGTGTGGAGAATCCTTTCGACCTACAGGTGATTCTCTGAGAAAAGGAGTGTCTCTTTTATGAGGAGATCGGTCTCTTGCATAATGGGAAGAGCAGAAACTTTTTCTTCTAAAGCCATCTCTCACGTCCCTTTGGGGGAAAATAAAAGTGAATTATATCCTGTAAGTTATATACATAATACAAAGGGCAAAAACTTTGATTACAAGCTACTCTTTTCTGTAATCTTGGTTTCACACGCCTCCCTTTTCTTAATCACCACCTAACGTCTAATGTCAGTCCACAAAATGAAACATTTTCAGTGAAATGTGATTTAGAATGCACATATCTCTTCAGTTTGGGGTAGAATCAGGTTAATGGCAAAAGTTATCTTATTCTAAGAAAACAAATTTTAAACTGAAAAACATAGTCCTGTAGTCTCCACTTCTGTTTGCCATTAGCAATATCCCACAGAGCTATGTTCTCAAAGACATCTACAGAATGCCAAAGATTTCCCAACTGAGCCATTTAATGGACTATGATCCCCTTCTAAGAACAGTCTGGTTTTCAATTGCTCTGATTTTGCTTCCCTCATGCCAATTTGGCAATGTCTAAATTTTTGTTGCCATAGCTGGTGAGGAGGGATTGCCACTTGTGGGTAGAGACCAGGAATGCCACTAAAATCCTACAATGCCGAGGATAGGTCTCATATGTATTCACACAACAAAAAAACTATCTGACCCACAATGTTAGTAATACCAAGATTAAGAAATCCTGGTATGTACCTATTAAGTCCTTGTTCTCGAGTTTGCATTCTTAGCATACAGATTGTTGCTTACCTCTAAATACCAGTTTTTAATAACTCACCTCTATTTTTACAAATTAAATTTCCTTATTAAGCAATATCATCAATTCAAAGCAGAAATTAAGTCTGAGTTCTAAAGCTTTAGACTAGCAAAACCAACTTTAAAATATCAAAGCACACCAAAATTATTAAAACTATCAAGACCTGGGCCTCTATTTGAGGGAACACCTGGAATCAAACAGGTTTTAATTGAAGATTCAGCAAGTATACTTCCATATTAAAATTAAGTAAGGAACGCTGCATTTCAGACAGAAGAATGCTAAGAGATAAACCACTGGCATGTAATTTCAAATGCTCAGAAAATAATTTCAGGGGGTGCCTGGGTATCTCAGTCAGTGAAGCGTCCAACTTTTAACTTCAGCTCAGGTCATGATCTCAGTTGGTGAGATCGAGCCCCACAACACTGTCAGCATGGAGTCTGCTTGGTATTCTCTCTCTGTTCTTCCTTTGCTTGCACGCATGCACAAGCGCACGTCAACACACACACACACACTCTCCTCTCTCTCTCTCTCTCTCTCTCTCTCTCTGTGTCTCTCAAAATAAACCTACATTAAAAAAATTTTTTCAGGATTGGGCTCTGTGCTGACAGCTCAGAGCCTGGAGCCTGCTTCCGTTTCTATGTCTATGGTTCTGTGTCTCCTTCTCTCTCTCTGCCCTTCCCCCTCTCGTGCTCTGTCTATCAAAAATAAATAAAACATTTTTTAAAAAATTAAAAAATAAACAAAACATGTGAATGCAGTCAAGAGTACAGGCAGGGAGACTAATTAGAAGCTTACTCAGGGAGACAAAAGATAGTGGTAGCTTAGATAAGGTCAGAGCAGGGAGCACTTTAACACACCAAGAATGTGTCTTTGTAGACTCAATAGAACATGGTGAATGTCTGACTAATGAGGATCAGAAACAGGGAATGCCAAGATGATTCCCAGAATTCTGGCATGGATTACTGATGGATCCATGGATTCAGTAATGATAGATTACGTGAAATGAAAAAAACATTTGAAAACTGCGGTAGGATAGGAGTTCCGCATTTAGACTTGAACATATTAAGCTTGATATGCGCATGTAGCATCTTCGTAGGCAGTTGCCTACCAACATGCCAATGACAAGATTAGAAGGGATTTTTTTTGGCTATAACTATAAATTTTTCTATAAATAGACTATTCTATATTTTTTTCTATTTAAAGCCTTGGGTAGGGCCTAGAATCTAGGACTAAAAAATTACCATGTTGGGGAGAGAAATGCACTATCCAAGAATGAAACAGAATAGCCATAGAAACATGAGGGAAACTGGTAGTTACCAGGGAACCCAAGGAAAGCCTACTTCAAGAAGGAGAATATAGGTTTCCTACACTGAAATTAGAGGAGTCCTTATTGATAACTTGTCTAGGGGATGAAGATGCAGGCTCATATGCAGAGGAAAGATTGCCACTTTTCTCCAGCAGGAGGCAGGGTAAGGAAGTAGACAAAAGGCTGAACTACAGTTTCCTAATCCTGACACCAGATGGCAGTAAAATCACAAAGGCATAGTTCAGAACCATCACCTTGGCCTGGAGTGATTGAATATACTTGGGCTAAGTACACGTTAGATTTTTAATATCTCAGAGCAGAGTAAGGTCTCTCCCCTTCACATCAAGCCCTCATATTTCCCATCAGATGGAGCAAAAACCTCACAACAGGTATCATCTACTATAAGTACCCTCTTTGACAAACTGATGCCAGTGAAGTCCTTTATTCCTAGGAGTTTGTATGTATATACATTTTTTCATATTTCTATCTCCTTTATCTCTATATCCCAGTATATGTAAAGCACTATGGGGAATTACCCTGGTTCTAAAGAAGCTTAGTATGTTATGGGGGCTGGGGGTGGGGTAGGGTGGGAAATAAATGTTCCAGAAGGCTGGTACTATAATTCAGAAGAGAAATGTGTATTACATGGAAAACTGATCTGGAGAATCTTTAAGGAAAGATGAACATTGTTGAACAGAAATATAATCAAGCCACAGAGGTAAAAGCTATATTAAAAAAAAAAAAAAAAGGAACAGGTAAAACTAATTTTAGCAGTATTTTTTATTTAACCCAATATATCTAAAATATTAACATATAATCAATATTTTAAAATTTAGTGAGACATTTTGCATTCTATTTTTCATCTTAAATCTTGAAAATACAATATGTATTATATACTTAAAGATTATCTCAGTCAGAACTGGCCACACTGCAATTGGGACATTTGGCTATTGGCTCCCATATTAGATAGCACAGATTTAGACGGTAGGAAAAGTATTCCACACTTCAAGAAAAAGCACAGAAGGATTAAAGGGTATTATTAATGTGAACGAAAATAGAAGTAATCAGAAAAGCAAAAACTAAAAACCATGGACGATCAAGCAAACGAAGAGAAATTTTAAAGGGTAAAGGAGAGTTAATATAAAGTACTGCACAGGCTGGCAGAGATCTCTGCATTTAAGACCTTGGAGTCACATGACAAGTGAATGGGATGTCCGATAAAACTTTGAAAAACCAAAGCAGATTTTAAGATATCAAGATATATCTACTAAAGGAATTAAGCCATTTGTTTTCTTCCCAAAAAGTTTGGCAGAGGAAGGAACAGAGAGAAATGGAACAATATTTTGAGGGAAAGGGATTATTTGACCATATCCTGAGGGTGAAGGAAAAGGTCAATTTACTGTAGGAGAAACTTTTAAACTAAGATGCAAAAATGTTAACTGGCAGCTAAAAATCAACAGGAGAAAATGAGACAAAGGAACAAGGTAAAAGAGAATGGCACTGAAGAAGAGAAGAGAACATGAAAAGGGTAATTCCTCATTTCAAGAAGAGAAAACATGAGAAATCCCTCTTTAGACAGTCTTTCCCTGGGTAAAGTAATCCTAGAAATCATCAATGAAAGAGAAGAAAGCAAGAATGTGAGGGCAGAGTAGAAACTTTTGGTATTGGTCCTTGCCTCTGGGCAGGGGGTGACATGGGAGGGGAGGGAGTATTAATTAGAGCAGTGTTCCTGAAACTGCAGGTTCAAACACCTGACTCAGCCTTACTTGGGAAGGTGAAAGAAACGCAAATTCAGGGGCATCAAACCACTTCTACCGAATCAGAATCTGTGAGGTTGTGACCCAGTATATGAGCAAGCTTTACCAGAGTTCTACTGCTGATCCTGATGCACATAAAACATTGAGAAAGACTGAATTACAGAATATCTCTAACATATATAAGCTCATTACTCATAGGTCAAAAGCAGAAATTCAGAATGCATGATGAAGGCAGAACAAGTACCAGTGATGACTGTAGCATCTGACCATACCTGTGGATACCTAAAGATAAGATTTGAAAAACAAAAGAAAGAACTGTTAGAAGTACCATCACATCAGGAAGAAGAGGACAGAGAAGACTGCGAACCAGAAATTATAATCATCAAAGAAGAAAACATAGGGTCCAGGAAATTTATTAAAGAGTACAAAAATAGGAAGAATGTGGAATAAATGGGGACATTCCAAGATGACACTGAAGAGTGGCTTGTGGGAGGTAATAACAAGTATGCCCAGAACTCAAATCATGAATCAAGGATTAGGAGGCAAGTGGGTTGTGAAAGAAGTTAGGTTATGGTTATAGCAATGGGATAGGAAGAATGGTAGAAAATATATCCTCTCTATTTGGAAATGAAAAGACAAAGTCTTTCCGCCAAGTTTATATTCTAATATATATTAGAATATAATATATTCTAATGGGGAAAACGCCCTATAATATAAAACATTTCTGAGTGATCTTTAATATAAAGTGGATGTGAGGCAGGCTATTTTAGATAAAATGGTCAGGGAGGACCTTTCTGAGAAGATGATATGTGAGCAGAGATATGAGATGAAATGGAGGGGCACCTAGGTGGCTCAGTCAGTTAAGTGTCCAACTTCGGCTCAGGTCATGATCTCACAGTTTGTGGGTTCAAGCCCCGCATCAGGCTCTGTGCTGACAGCTCAGAGCCTGGAGCCTACTTTGGATTCTGTGTTTCCCTCTCTCTCTGCATCTCCCCCATTCATGCTCTGTGTCTCTTTCAATAATAAACATCAAAAAAAGAAAAGGAACCTCACAAAGACCAAGGTTATGAAGAGATCTGATTCATGTTTAAAGTGATCAGACTAACTGCTCTGTGAAAGCATTGTATGTTGATGCAAAGGGCATGAGTCAGAGGACCTTCTTAGAGTTTACAGAATTATAGAGCACCAAAGTTTCAAATACTAGCCCTGTGTATAGGGATTAACGGAACCATCATATATAGTAGAGGAAAGAAAGGGGCTTAGGCATGTTATGGCCCTGGTGAACTAGCTGCCTAAGTACAGAAAGATCCTTCCAAAGTAACTATATGACACCAAGTTACTTAACTCCTTATGCCTTAATTTCCTCATCTATAAAAGTGGGGATAATACTACCTACTTCAGAATTGTTACAAGGAGTAAATGAGGTAACATATGTAAAATACTTAGAAAACAGCCTGATACTTAGCAGTCAACAGATGTTAGCTATTTTTTTAATGTTTGTTTCTTTTTGAGAGAGAGAGAGAGAGCACCCATGCACTCAAGTAGGGAAGGGCAATGGGGGGGGAGGGGGGCGAGGGGAGGGGTAGACAGAGGATCCAAAGCAGGCTGCTGCACTGACAGCAGTGAGTTGGATGAGGGGATCAAACTCATGAGCTGTGCAATCATGACCTGAGCAGAAGTAGGACGTTCAACCACTCAAGCGACTGAGCCACCCAGATGTTAGCCAGTTCTATTGACAGTATTATCCTACTATGATTTCCATCAAATCAATAAAGGTGCAGCAAAAAATAGCTAATGTGCCAATATAACTGCTTGATAGCTTTATCTTTCAGAAAAGCATAACTATGGAATCTCATGTATTAGTAGGAGA
>PJEM01013865.1:23901-38442 GCA_004023845.1 Helogale parvula
GGGGTCAATAAAACTTTACTGTGAAGAGCCAAGTAATAGACTTTGTGGCCTATATGGTCTCCATCTACAACTCTTCAACATTCTATTGTAGCACAACAATAGACATAAACAATACGTAAACAAATGTGCCTGGCTGTGTTCCAAGAAAACTTACCCAAAAGGACAGTTGGTTGGATTTGGCCCATAGGCTGTAATTTGCTGATCCCTGACCTAAACAATTACATACCTCCTGAATGTTTTCAATTTATTAAAGAATAAAAAGGTGGGTGAGTCAAGATGGTGGAACAGTACGGAAGTCTTTTTTCTGTCTCGTGTACATGAAATACAGCCAGATTAACACTAAACCACCCTGCACACCTAGGAAACTGATTTGACGAGTAACACAATAATCTGCACAACCTGAACCACAGAACTGAGCAGGTACTCGGCCCAGAGAGGAGCTGTGAAGGGCAGGGAGCTATTTTTGCTTGTAGAGAGAGGATGGAGACAGAGGGAGAGTAAGGGGGAAAGCATCCCCCACAAAGCAGCTGGAGAGAAAATGGAAAAGTGGAAACAGCTGCAGGGACTGATAAAAAGGGAGAAAGGAGAAAAAAGAGGGTTTAAATTCCATTAAGACTCTATAAACAGGGGGAGCACAGAATCTGAAACTCTGCAGCTCTAATACCTAGTGGTGCTCTGGTGGGAAGGGCAAATTCCCAGCAGAAGAGTGGGTCCAGGTGGTCCTCAAGCCTTGCGTGATTTTCTGTAATCCTGGAAACGCTGCTGCTACACAATCGCGTGACCTTTTCCTCTGGTGGGCTGGCACCCAGCCGCAATCTCTGGACATCAGTAGCAGCACCATCCCGCAAACCTTCCTGGATGCAGCTGGCTCAGGGCCATTGCTCAGTGAAACCCTCCCCCAGAGGATCTGAGTGGCTCAAAGCCACAGTCCCTCAGAAGTGAGGGGTTGGGAAACACAGCCACATCTCAGATAAAACTCAGACGGGAGGTGCCGCCTGGCAACGGTAAAAGCAGAGAGTGGATGGAAACCAAAGACAAAGGATGGGTGCGTGATTCCTGGTCAGGAAGAACACAGAGTTCTGAGGCTAGACTGGCTACCTGGGTGACACCATTTTCACCCCACCCGCACATGTCCATACACACCTACAGGCACCAAACCCAACCCACCCCAGTAAGCTAAGCAGCGCCATCTAGTGGAGAACGGAGCCATTACGCTAAGGCTTGCCCAACTAAGCTAATCCCGCTCTTCGGGAACACCGCAAATCTCTCCACCTGCTTAGTTTACGGACTATAAAGTGCTTCATAGTTTGACTTCTAGGGGAAAAGATGTAATTTCAATTGTATTTCAGTCTGTTCGCTGGTCAGTCTATTCAATTTTCTTTTTTTTTCTTTATTTTTCGTTTCTTTTATTCAAATACAGGAAGATAAAAAATTTATTTTTATTAAAAATATTTTCCTGTAGTTTTTGACTAAACGTTTTACTTTTCTATAAATTTTTCAAATTCTATTTTACTTCAGTCACTTCAAGTTATTCTATTTCATCGTATTCATTTTCTCAAAATTTCCAACAATTTTCCCCCTTTTTTCTCTAATCAATAAAGCTCCTTTCAATAACCAGACCAAAACACACCTATGATCTACAATCATTTATTTGATTTTTGCGTGTGTGTTGTTTTCAATTTTTTAATTAAAAAATTTATTTTACTTTATTAAGTCCTTTTCTTCCTTCAAAATGATGAAATGAAGGAATTCACCCCAAAGAAAGTGCAGGAAGAAACGACAGCCAAGGACTTAATCAACACATATACAAGATGTCTGAACCAGAATTTAGAATCACAATAATAAGAATTTTAGCTGGGGTCCAATATAGATTACAATTCCTCTCTATGGAGATAAAAGAAGGAAAAGCTAGTCAGGATGAAATAAAAAATGCTGTAACTGAGCTGCAATCTCGAATGAATGCCATGGCAGCAAGGATAAATGAGGCAGAGCAGTGGATCAGCGATACAGAGGACAAACTTATGGAGAATAATGAAGCAAAAAAAAAAAAAAAAAAAAGAGGAAAACTAAAGCAAAAGAGCATGATTTAAGAACAAGAGAAAACAGTGACTCACTACAAAGGAACAACATCAGAATTATAGGGGTCCAAGAAGATGAAGAGAGAGCAAAAGGGGTAGAAAGGTTATGGGAGCCAATCATAGCAGAAAACTTTCTTAACCTAGGGGAAGACACAGACAGCAAAATCCAAAAAGCACAGAGGACTCCCATAAGAGTCAACAAAAACTTACCATCAACAATGCATCTCATAGTCAAATTCAAAAAATACAAGGAAAGAATCATAAAAGAAGCAAGGGGGAAAAAAGTCCTTAACCTACAAAGGAAGTAGATCAGGTTTGCAGCAGACCTATCCACAGAAACTTGGCAGGATATATTCAATGTGCTGAATCGGAAAAACATGCAGCCAAGAATTCTTTATCCAGCAAGGCTGTCATTCAAAATAGAAGGAGAGATAAAGAGTTTACCAGACAAACAAAAATTAAAGAAGTTCATGACCACAAAACCAGCCATGTAAGAATTTTAACAAGAACTCTCTAAAGGAGAAAAGATGGGGGGGGGGGGGGGGCGGAGAGTAGACCAAAAGCAAAAAAGACTAGGAAGAACCAGAGGACACCATCAGAAACTACAACTCTACAAGAAACATAAGGCAATAAACTCCTATGTTTCAGTACTCACTCTAAACATCAATGGACTAAATGCTCCAATCAAAAGACAGAGGGTAACAATACATTAAGAAAACAAGACCCATCTATATGCTGTTTACAAGAGACCCACTTTAGACCTAAGGACACCTTCAGATCGAAAAGGGATGGAGAACCATCTATCATGCTAATGATCACCAAAAGAAAGCTGGATTAGCCATACTTATATCAGACAATATAGACTTTAAAATAAAAACTGTAACAAGAAATAAAGAAGGGCATTATATCATAATTAAGGAAGACCTAACAATTGTAAACATTTATGCTCCAAATGTGGCAGCACCCAAATATATAAATTAATTAATCACAAACATAAAAAAAAACTCACTGATAATAATTCCATAACAGTAGGGGACTTCAACACCCCACTTACAGCAATGGACAGATCATCTAAACAGAAAATCAACAAGGAAACAATGGCTTTGAATGACACACTGGACCAGATGGACTTAACAGATATATTCAAAACATTTCATCCTAAAGCAGCAGAATCTACATTCGTCTCCAGTGCACATGGAATGTTCTACAGAATAGACCACATACTGGGACACAAATCAGCCCTCAACAAGTGCAAAAATATAAAGATTGTACCATGCATATATTCAGACCACAAGACTATGAAACTAGAACTACAAGAAAAAAAATTGGAAAGATAAATACTTGGAAGACTGAAGAACATCCTACCAAAGAAGGAATGGGCTAAACAAGAAGTTAAGGAGGAAATTAAAAAGTACATGGAAGCCAATGAAAATGATAACACCGTAGCCCAAAACCTCAGGGACGCAGCAAAGGTAGTCATAAGAGGAAAGTATATAGCAATCCAGGCCTTCCTAAGAAAGAAGAAAGGTCTCAGATACACAACCTGACCTTACACCTCAAAGAGCTGGAAAAAGAAGAGCAAATAAAACCCAAAACCTGGAGAAGACAGGAAATAATAAAGATTAGAGCAGAAATCAATGCTATCAAAACCAAAAAAAACCCCAGTAGAATAGATCAATAAAACCAGAAGTTGGTTCTTTGAACAAATTAACAAAATTGATAAACCACTAGACAGTTTGGTCAAAAAAAAGGACCCAAATAAATAAAATCAAGAATGAAAGAGGACAGACCACAACCAACACAGAAGAAATAAAAATAAAAGAATATTATGAGCAATTATATGCCAATAAAATGGACAATCTGGAAGAAATGAGCAAATTCCTAGAAACATATAAACTACAAAACTGAAACAGGAAGAAAAAGAAAATGTGAACAGATTCATAACCAGTAAAGAAATCTAATTAATAATCAAAAATCTCCTAAAAAACAAGAGTCCAGGGCCAGATGGCTTTCCAGGGGAATTTTACCAAACATTTAAGGAAGAGTTAACACCTATTCTCTTGAAGATGTTCCACAATATAGAAATGGAAGGAAAATTTTCAAACTCATTCTATGAAGCCAGCATCACCTTGGTTCCAAAATCAGACAAAGACCCAACTAAAAAAAGAGAACTATCGGGGTGCCTGGGTGGCTCAGTTGGTTAAGGGTCCGACTTTGGCTGAGGTCATGATCTCACAGTTCGTGGGTTTGAGCCCCACATCAGGTTCTGTACTGACAGCTCAGAGCCTGGAGCCTGCTTCAGATTCTGTGTCTCCCTCTCTCTCTGCCCCTCCCTTGCTTGCACTCTGTCTTTGTCTCAGAAATAAATAAAAACATTAAAAGAAGAGAGAGAGAGAGAGAACTATAGATCAATCTCCCTGATGAACATGAACGCAAAAAGCCTCAACAAGGTATTAGCCAACAGGATCCAACAATACATCAAAAAAATTATGCACCACAACCAAGTAGGATTTATACCTGGGATACAAGGCTGGTTCAATACCACAAAACAATCAATGAGATTCATCACATCAGTAAAAGAAAGGACAAGAACCACATGATCCTCTCAATAGATGCAGAGAAAGCATCTGACAAAATACAGCATCCTTTCTTGATAAAAACTCTTAAGAAAGTAGGGATTGAAGGATCATAACTCGAGATCATATAAGCCATATATGAAAGACCCAATGCTAGTGTCATCCTCAATGGGAAAAAACGGAGAGCTTTCCCCCCCCCTAAAGTCAGGAACATGACAAGGATGTCCACTCCCACTACAGTTATTCAACAAAGAATTCAAAGTCTCAGCCCCAGCAATTAGCACAAAAAAAAATAAAAGGTCTCCAAATCTCCCAAGAGGAGGTCAAACATTCACTCTTCACAGATGACATGATACTCTATATGGAAAACCCAAAAGATTCCACCAAAAAACTGCTAGAACTGATCCATGAATTCAGCAAAGTGGCAGGATATAAAAATGTATAGAAATTGGCTGCATTCCTGTACACCAACAATGAAGCAACAGAAAGAGAAACCAAGGAATCAATCCCATTTACAACTGTACTGAAAACCATAAAATACCTAGGAATAAATCTAACCAAAGAAGTGAAAAATCTATACACTGAAAACTATAGAAAGCTTATGAAAGAAATTAAAGACACACAAAAAAGGAAAAATATTCCATGCTCCTGGATAGGAAGAACATATATTGTTAAAATGCCAATACTACCCAAAGCAGTGAATCCCTATTCAATTCAATGCAATTCAATACAATCCCTATCAAAATAACATCCGAGCTAGAACAATTCTAAAATTTTTATGAGACCAGACAAGACCCTGAATAGCCAAAGCAATCTTGGGGGGCGGGGTGGAGGACAAACCAAAGCGGGAGGCATCACAATCCCAGACTTCAAGCTGCATTACAAAGCTGTAGTCATCAAGACCGTATGGTACTAGCACAGGAACGGACGCTCAGATCAATGGAACAGAATGGAAAACCCAGAAATGGACCCACAAACGTATGGCCAACTCATCTTTGACAAAGCAGGAAAGAATATTCAATGAAATAAAGACGGTCTCTTCAGCAAGTGGTTCTGGGAAAACTAGACAACGACATGCAGAAAAATGAACCTGGACTACTTTCTTAACCATACACCAAGATAAAGTGGAAGAAAGACCTAAATGTAATACAGGCAGCCATCAAAATCCTTGAGGAGAAAGCAAGCAAGAACCTCTTTGACCTTGACCACAGCAGCTTCTTACTCAACACATCTCCGGAGGCAAGGGAAACAAAAGCAAAAATGAACTACTGGCTTCTGCACAACGAAGGAAACAATCGGCAAAACTAAAAGGCAACTGATAGAATGAGAGAAGATACTTGCAAATGACATATCAGATAAAGGGTTAGTATCCAAAATCTATAAAGAACTTTTCAAACTCAACACCCAAAAAGCAAATAATCTAGTGAAGAAATGGGCTAAGGACGTGAACAGACACTTCTCCAAAGAAGACATCCAGATAGCCAAAAGACACATGAAATGAGGCTCAACGTCACTCATCATCAGGGAAATACAAATCAAAAATCACGAGATAACCACCTCACACCCATCGGAATGATTAACATTAACAACTCAGGCAACAACAGATGCTGAGGATACGGAGAAAAAATGTCACTTTTGCACTGCTGGTGGGAATGCAAACTGGTGCAGCCACTCTGGAAAACGGTATGAAGATTCCTCAAAAAATTAAAAATAGAACTACCCTACAACCCAGCAATTGCACTACTAGGTATTTATCCAAGGGATACAGGTATGCTGTTTCAAAGGGACATATGCCCCCCAATATTTATAGCTGCACTATCAACAATAGCCAAAGGATGGAAAGAGCCCAAATGTCCATCAGTGGATGAATGGATAAAGAAGATGGGGTGAATATACACAAAGTGGAGTATTACTTGGCAATCAAAAGGAAGGAAATCTTGCCATTTGCAAGAACATGGACGGAACTAGATGGTATCATGCTAAGTGAAATTAGTCAGGCAGACAAAGACAAATATCAAATGACTTCACTCATATGAGGACTTTAAGATACAAACAGATGAGCATAAGAAAGGGAAGCAAAAATATATAAAAAAGAGAGGGACAAAAACATGAGACTCTTAAATATGGAGAACACGGTTGCTGGAGGGGTTGTGGTGGGGGATGGGCTAAATGAGTAAGGGGCATTAAGGAATCTACTATTGAAATCATTGTTGCACTCACTATATGCTAATTTGGATGTAAACTTAAAAAATTAAAAAAATAAAATAAAAAGGTACTTACAGCTTCATATTTCTCACAGAATACGAAGAAATATATGGGGATTTTTTTCCACCCTAGCCCTTGCCAGTATCTTAAAGTTTTGCACTTTGGAAGTTATATTTTGGAAAGGAATTACATAATGACAGAGAAATATGTTTTAGCTGATTTATACCTTCTTTTTTACCAAAGACCTGACTTCATAATAAAAAGCCTTTCTCAAAATATATTCCCAAAACACTAATCCATGAAATGTTGGTGTTTTTCATCTCACCACAAAATCCAAAGGGGGTTCTATGGGTAACTAACTTTGGGAAACACGGAGTTTAGTAAGATTAAACATTTATTTACAGTGGTACTTCTCAGAACATTCCATACAGGCAGATACAGATTCAAAGATCAGTTCATCTGCTTATACATGGCCTTTTGCCCTTAATTTACTTAACCTCTCTGAGCTTCATTTTCCTTACTTCTCTAAACACACCAGCTTTGCAATGAACGGTATCTATTATTACAGCTTTAGGTTTTCGTTGTTTTGTTGCAGTGATCTCATTTATAACCTTCCCCAAACACGTGGATCCTCAAGTTTTAAAACATTTTACCTAACTCAGACAATTTAGGGAGAAGAACAATCAATTCCCTTGTTATAACACATATCATGATAAATTTACATTGATTAAAAAACTAAATGTTTTGAAGGGACAAAAGAGAAAGACCCCTCATGAGAAAAAAACACTAAATAATTGTAAGCGTACAGGAAAAAAATCATTCTGTATCAAAATACCAGGTTTTAAAAATACATGTTAAAAGGGGCTCTAAAACTGGGACACCTGGGTGGTTCAGCTGGTTAAGCATCCAACTTTGGCTCCGTTCATGATTTGACGGTTCATGGATTTGAGCCCCGCATTGGGCTCTGTTCTGACAGCTGAGAGCCTGAAGCCTGCTTCAGATTCTGTGTCTCCTCTTTCTGCCCCTCCCAACTTGTGCTCTCTCTCTTTTAAAAAAAATTAACATTAAAAAGAAATTTTTAAGGGGGCTCTAAAGTTAAAACTTATGATTAGGTTTAAAGCAAATTACCAATGAAGATGGAAAATCTCAACATTTATGGCAAAGTTTTAAATATTAATGTTTCATAATTTAATACATGCTGACAAAAACCACTCTGTAAGATGAACATACCAATAAAAATGGTGAAGGATATGAAGATAATTCAATGGAAAACAAAACCAGGTATCACATCACTAAGTATTTAAGATAACCTGTTAAGTTTTCCTAATCAAATAGCCAAATAATCCCATCCAGTAGTGAAAATAAGGGTAAAGAGAAACATAAGCTTCCTCACGAATAATTAACAGTTTGGGCTGGACTTGAAATTGCTAGGGATTCAATGGCCCTAAAAACAGAAAACACTAGTCCATAAAAACAGGGTTAAACTTCCACAGTTCACACAGAGAGCAAATATTAGAGAGAGGTAGAAGTATCATACTTTTATGTCAGAATGCCCTTCTTATTTTCGTTAGTATGTTTCCTTTTTCTCTCCCTATTTATGTCAGGTCAAACCTGGCTTTTTCTAGGGTCAGACTAATGTCACAAAATGCTGCAGAATATTTTGATTTCCTTCTTTTTCTTGGCATAACACACATTTAAGGTAGTTTACACTTGGTTTCAAATGTCAATTATGAAAACAATCCATCAATACATCCATAAAATGGGTGTCTTAATATTTACCCTTGTTTATTTAATTTTCCTTCCATCACAAATAGGTATACAACAGCTACTATCAATAATGGTGGGCACTGTTTAGATACCATAAGGTACTAGAGCATGTGATATTAGTTTTATTAAACAAAGGAGTCCTAATTTTCTTAAATTTTTCTCTTCCACTATAATTTATGATGATAAATCTAGGTAAAAATAGATATTCAAAGGCTTAGTTTTTTCATTTTTAACCTTACCCCTAAACAAAATCCTTCCATAGATTTCTTTTCTTTGGCATTATAACTGATGAGAAACTGCAGTGAGTTTTTAAAGCACTTAACTCACCACAAAATCAATAATGCTTTTTCATTAGTAAACTTCGTAAATTCTTTCAGGTTTTGTCTATAATGTGACTGTACTTTTATAATGGAAACTTTAAAAAAAATTTTTTTTTTTTCTTAAGTAAACTCTACTCCCAACATAGGGCTCAAACCCATGACTCCCAGATCAGGTGTCACATGCCTGGGTGTCTCAGTTGGTTAAGTGCCTGACACTTGATTTCAGCTTAGGTCATGATCTCACTTTCTGGAGATTCAGGTCCACATCGGGCTCTACAATAACAGTGCAGAGCCTGCTTGGGATTCTCTCTCTTCTCCTGCATTATCTTTCTGTCCGGTCTCTCAAAATAAATAAATAAGCTTTTAAAAAGAAGTCACATGCTCTACTGAATGAGCCAGCCAGGTGCTCCTATAAGGGCCATTCTTAAAACTTATTTTTATTTAATAAGAAATTAGGTTTTTTTTCTTTCATTTACAGTTCCTATTCAAGTAGAAAACCAAACATTTCACAATTATTAAATAAATTACTTTAGGGGCGCCTGGCTGGCTCAGTTGGTGAAGCATCAGACTTTGTTTTGGGTCAGGTAATGATCTCACAATTATTGAGTTCAAGCCCTGCATTAAGCTCTGTGATGACTGCACGAAGCCTGCTTGGGATTCTCTTTCTCCCTCTCTACCTCTCCCCTGGTCCCTAGCTCACTCTCTCAAAATAAAGTTTAAAAAAAATTTTTAATTACATTATTAGAAACTTACGAAACTACGAATGTTCCTTGATTTGTCAACATTCTCTCCTTTATTTTAGACTTTAAAAAGATAATTTATCTTCCCATTGCTCAATGCTATCTTCCCGTTATACTACCTCCCTAACATAAAACTTCCAACCCAATAAGAAATCTGGGTGACTGATATTCTCCTTAGTAAATTAAGTAGCTTTATTATACACATCAGAGAGGAAAAGCAACCTGTAGAAACTGCTCACTCATGCTTAACTGTACGCATGTGATTAGTATAGCTATCATTACTGATCTGAGATTTGATCCTCTAAATGCAAACACCTGCTTTTCCATATTATAAATATGAAACATAATCAAAACATATCCAAGAATAAATAAGGAGACTATTAATGAGGATCTCTCTTATATTACTGGTTCTCAAAGTAGTGTAATTTTGCTTCCTGGGGGACATGTGGCAATGTCTGAAGCCATGACATCTTTGTCACACACAAGTGGGGAAGTATTACTAGAATCTGGTGGGTAGAGGTCAGGGAAACTGCTATACATCCTGCAATGCATAGGACAGCCACCCACAATAAAGAACTACACAGCCCAAAATGCTAACAGCACCAAAATTTAGAAACCTTGAGAGAGACAAGACACATATACACACACTTACAATCATAAGTTTAATATATTAGTTTGAAAAAAATACATAGAAACATTCTAGAGCTTTCTGAATTACTTGTCCTTTTTTTTATTTTTTAATGTTTATTCGTTTTTGAGAGAGAGAGAGAGACAGACTGCATGCAAGGGGAGAGGCAGAGGTAGAGGGAGACACAGAATTGGAAGCAGGCTCCAGGCTCTGAGATGTCAGCATAGAGCCCAACTCGGAGCTTGAACCCATGAACTGTGAGATCATGACCTAAGCTGAAGTCAGTCGTTTAACTAACTGAGCCACGCAGGTGCCCCTACTTGTCCATTTTTAAATGTTTCTTTTAAATATATGTAACATCAAGTTACGCTAAAATTTCTTCAAACATCCTAGACATTCAAATTATATAATCAAAGTATTTTCTACCCTGTTTACAAACTTTTAATCTGTATATAGTCCAAAATTTAAGAGCATAGGCTTTGTAGCGAGTCTGTCAGGGTTCTAACCTCAGCTCCATCATTTGTTTACTGTGGGAAAGATTTAACAATTACATAAACTCTCTGTGCCTGTTTCCTCATATGTAAAATGGGAACGATGGATTAAAAGGGATACTGCTTACAGCACTCATAAGTACTTTACATATTAACCTCTTAACTCAAATTTTAAAAATAAAGGAAAAAATACACTGACAATACCAAGTGTTGACAAGGATATGAAACAACTGGAATTTATATACCTTGTTGATGAGAATATAAATGGGTACACAGCTTCCAGCTCTCAGTCCAGAAATCACTACGGGTAACAAATGCACATCAACAGTGACCAATCACATTACATCTTTCAAAGTCTTTTAGGATGATCTCTGTGCATCTGTTGTTCAGTTCACATACAGACAGCAAGTTTGCTGCCTGGTCTCCCAGTGATAAACCCATGTGACGTTTTACAAAAACAGAAAACTGAAAGAGAACTGGCCAGTGAAGGACAAAGGACAGTCAAGAAACAAAAAAAAGTGAAACTCAAAATGAATATAAATGGAGTCACAGAAGAAATAGCTGACCATGGCAATGTTGACAACGTTGCCTTTCAAGAAACACTACATATGCACCCAGAGGAACTTAGTGAGGGCAAACTTACTGACATAAATGACAAAAGTTATTGTGACTAAAAAATGATGATGCCCCAGAGGAAGTGAGGCTAACAAAAAAAAGTCACATTAAAGGAACTATCACAGCTACTTCGTGACAACGAAAATGCAAAGGATAAAATGTTGGAAACTGATCCAACCTTAGAATGGAGTATGATAATTCACCAAGGCATAAAAAAGACATTTGCTCCATATCTTAAGTTACACAATGAAAAGGCAAGCACTGTTCAACGTTAAGCTTTTTACAAATAAATAAAACTCTGTAACTGTCAATGTTTCCGATGTTTTAAATTACAGTGTACTAAGTGAATATTAGTTTACCACTTTTTTTTTTTCTCTAAGCCATCTCTAATGGACAGGAGAGGTTAATTTAACATTTTGACAAATTTTAAGTCACAACAATTGCAATTTTTCCCATTGACTATTAAGATTGATTTAAGTCAGCAGGAAAGAATATCCAATGGAATAAAGACAGCCTCTTCAGCAAATAGTGCTGCTGGGAAAACCGGACAGTGACACGCAAAAGAATGAGCCTGGACCACGTTCTTACACCATACACAAAAATCAACTCAAAATGGCTGAAGGACCCAAATGTAAGACAGGAAGCCATCAAAATCCTGAGAAAGCAGGCAAAAACCTCTTTGACCTTGGCCACAGCAATTTCTTACTCAACACATCTCCGGAGGCAAGGGAAACAAAAGCAAAAATGAACTATTGGGACCTCATCAAAGTAAAAAGCTTCTGCAGAGCAAAGGGAACAATCAGCAAAACTAAAAGGCAAACGAGGGAATGGGAAAAAAAGATATTTGCAAATGACCTATCAGGTAAAGGGTAGTATCCAAAAATCTATTAAAAAAACTTACCAAACTCAACACCCAAACACCAAATAATCCAGTGAAGAAATGGGCAAAGACATGAATAGATATTTTTCCAAACAAGACATCCAGATGGCCAACAGGAACATGAAAAAATGCTCAAAATCACTCATCATCAGGGAAATACAAATCAAAACCACAATGAGATACCACCTCACACAGATCAGGATGGCAAACATTAACAACTCAGGCAACAACAGATGTTGGCAAGGATGTGGAGAAAGAAGAACCCTTTTGTACTGCTAGTGGGAATGAAAAAAACTGGTGCAGCCCCTGGGGAAAACAGTCCGGAGGTTTCTCAAAAAGTTAAAAATAGAACTGCCCTATAACCCAGCAATTGCAATACTACTAGGTATTTAACAAAAGGATACAGGTATGCTAGTTCAATGGGGCACAGGCACCCCAATGTTTATAGCAGCGCTATCAACAACAGCCAAAGTATGGAGAGAGCCCAAATGTCCATCAATGGATGAATGGATAAAGGAAATCTGTATATGTACAAATTTGTGTATGTATATGTATATATACATACACACAGTGCAATTATTACTTGGCAATAAGAATAAAATCTCACCATTTTCAAGAACGTGGATGGAACTAGAGTGTATTATGCCAAGCCAAATTAGTCAGAGAAAGACAAATACCATATGACTTCACTCATGTATGAAATTTAAGATACAAACAGAGGAACATAAGGGAAGCAAAAATATAAAAACAGGGAGGGGAACAAAACATAAGAGACTCTTAAATACAGAGAATAAACTGAGGGTTGCTGGAGGGGTTTTGGGTGGGGAGATGGCCTAAATGGGCAAGGGGCATTAAGGAGGGCTCTTGCTGGGATAAGCACTGGCTGTTACAGGTGGGGGACGAGTCACTGTATTCTCGGCTATGAAATCATTATTGCATTATATTCTAGCTTAGATGTGAATTAAAATAATAATAAATAAATAGGATCATACAGTTAAAAAAAAAAAGATTAGAATGATGATTCCCTTTGTAGAGGAAGAAGAAATTTGAGTCGGGGCATGAGGAAGCTTCTGAATGCAAGTAATATTCTATTTCTTGACCTGGATTACGGTTATAGTTATAGTTATAGTAATTCACAGTGCTGTACACCCTAATCGGTGTACTTTGTGTATGTTATATGCTCTAATAAGTGTTTATGAAAATGTGACACAAATATACCTCATCATTTAACATGATGTGAAAGAAATTTTTTAAAATGCAAGCAGAACTTTTACCTTTAAGAACAGAATTTTGTTTTAAAAAAATTTTTTTTATTACCTTAGAGAGAGAGAATACACAAGTGAGACAGAGGGGCAGAGGGAGAGAGAGACTCTTAAGCAGGCTCCACACACAGCTCAGAGCCCAACATAGGTATCACTCCCATAATCCTGGGACCATGACCTGAGCCAAAATCAAGAGTCAGATCCTCAACCAACTGAGAGTCATCCAGGTGCCCCAAGAAAAGAGTTTTCATTTTTAGTATTTATTTTAAGGAAAAACAAATTGTAAGACCACCTATTGTCTGAAAATCATTAATACTGTTTAGGGGTGCCTGGGTGGCTCAGTCAGTTAAGCATCTGACTTTGGCTCAGGTCATGATCTCACAGTTGTGGGTTCAGACCCCACGTCGGGCTCTGTGCTGAAAGCTGGGAGCCTGGAGTCTGCTTCAGATTCTGTGTTTCCCTCTCTCTCTGCCCCTCCCCTGCTCACTCGCTCTCGCACTCTTTCTCTCGCGCACGCGCGCTCTCTCTCTCTCTCTCTCTCACACACACACACACACACACTCTCTCTCTCTCTCTCTCTCTCTCTCTCAAAAATAAACAAACATTAAAAACAATTCTTTTAAATCACAGATTTTAATGGCTCCTTTTGATTGCCATGGCATCCATCCACCCAACAAGGTGTCAGGTCATCTACCCAGAGGACCACTGAGAAATCAGTACAACATGAATTGGATGCTCCACCTCAGGATATTCTCTCTGCAACTGACAACATGCTGTGATTCAGGTTTGTTCTTATTTACTTTCCCTTTATTCAAAAAAATGCTACCTTAACACTGCAATTCTTAACATTTCCAAATATTATGATTCTCTTTACCTAGTTTGCAGAAGTCAGTGAACAGAGTCAAAGACAATCTTTTACAAATAAAACATTTAAAAAAAGTAACCCTATATAACAAAAGGTTAAATTTAAAGATTTTTT